>VMDO01024340.1:0-29919 GCA_007922755.1 Pedetes capensis
GGACAAAATCATTCAATCTGACAAAGAGTACATGGAAAATTGGTGAGTCCAAAATTAAAAAAAAAGATTTTAATAAAATGTAAGAGTAGAATTCAAAAATAAAAGTCATAATTTCTACTGCTTAAAGATTTCTCAATTTACTGAAGAGATATAAAGTTACAATTCGGCAGATTCTAGTGAATTAATTGGTTAAGATAAATTTTAACTTCACATCCTAAACAAGTATGTAGGTGAAGCAGTCCCCACATTTATACAAGTATGAATAATTTCAAAAATCTCAATTAGAGAAATAAAGATGATATAGAAAATATCAGTCAATGCCATTTTCAAAAAAATGCAAAAAGATAATTCCAGGTAAGCTTTTCCACCAGAAAATTAGAAAACAATATGTGAGCATCATTTTTATAAAGATAAACCTCGTTTTAATAACAAACATCTAAGGAACAGTAAAAAACGTAGGAATCTCAAGGAGCAAAAATAGATCTAATCTATCTTTGTTGTTGCTAGGTGCCATTGAGTTGGATTCAATCCATAGCAACCCTGTGTACAACAGAGCAAAATACTCCCCAACACTGTACCTTGTTCTCTGCACTGTGTCTGCACTTCTCTGCTATTTACAGAGTTTTCAATGGTTGATTTTGGATTATTTATGGGAGTATAGTGCCATGTTTTTCTCTCATTGTTGTGGTACTAGGGATGAAACCCAGGACCTTAGAGATGGCAGAGAGACACTCTACCAACTGAGCTAAATTATTTTGACTCTCATGAGTTGGCCTCTTTTGAAAAATACACTTCTTAACTGAATAACATAGAAGCCACTGGTGGCCAAGCTCCTTGGATTTGTTGAGATTCCTGGCCCAAATGGATTTTTTTATATTTGTTTCCACAGCTTTTCCAGAGGCAGTGGTTTATTGAGGTCTCCATTTATATTTTTAAGACATTTAAAATATTCTTCTTTTACAAATCTTTACAATTGAGTGAATATCTATTTATCATGCAATGTCCAAGATATCTGTTTCAAAATCATCTATAATATTTTATATTCAATGTGTAGGTCCACAGTCCTGCCATAACTTTGATGTTCTCCAAATCTGCTATGTTTGTAGCAAAGTCAATGTAACCCAAAGGGCCTAGTAATCTACCAAATTTGATACAGCTCAGATCTCTAGAGTACAACTGAATACCATTCTGGGGATGCCAATGATTAAGGACATGTAAACACTAAAATTTCTATTAAATAACTCTATACTATTTGGAAATATTCTTAAATTTAACAAGTGCACATCTTTTATATCACATCTCTAATTTAGCTATTGCTTTGTTCACTAGGTTGAAGGGAGTTTACTACATTCCTAATTGATTTTTCTGGTTCTAAGTATATTCAAAGACTATTTGCTAATTGTTTACTTGCAGTCCTCACTACTTAAGTATGGGACATGTTATACTAATATTTGTCATATAATCAAATATGTCATAGAGCAATTCAGGCGTTGTAAACCTTTTGTAGGGAGTAGGAACTTGCGAACCACTCTGGAAACAACTAGCCATTGAAAACCTTATGAATAGCAAAGAAACACTGTCAGATATAGTGCCAGGAAAATGAGCCCCCCAGGTTGGGAGGCACTCAAAAGACTACTAGGGAAGAGTTGTCTCCTCAAAGTAGAGTCTACTGGGATGACAGAAATGGAGTAAAAAGTCCCAGGGACCTCCATTTGCTGATGTGGCACAACTCAAAATGAGGAGAAACAACTGTAAACATCCATTAATAATTAGAACATGGAATGTACATAGTATGAATCTAGGAAAATTAGAAATTGGTAAAAGAGAAATAGAGCGCATGAACATTGACATTCTAGGCATCAGTGAGCTAAAATGGACCGGCATAAGCCATTTTGAGATGGACAATCATATGGTCTACTATGCTGGGGATGAAAAACTAAAGAGAAATGGGGTTGCATTCATCATAAGAAAAGACATCTCAAGATCTGTCCTGAAATACGGTGTTGTCAGTGCTAGAATAATATCCATACGCCTACAAGGAAGGCCAGTAAATATGACTATTATTAAATTTATACACCCACAACTGAGGCCACAAATGAAGAAAGGGAAGACTTCTACCAGCTTCTGCAATCTGAAATAGATCAAACATGCAATCAAGACATACTGATAATCACTGGTGACTGCAATGCAAAGTTTGGGAGCAAAGAGGAAGGCTCAGTAGTTGGAAAATATGGTCTTGGTGACAGAAACAAAGCTGGAGATCGCATGATAGAATTTTGTCAGACCAATGACCTTTTCATTACAAATACATTTGTTTAACAACATCAAGGGAGAATATACACATGGACTTCACCAGATGGAACATACAGGAATGTAATTGACTACATATGTGGTAAGAGATGATGGAAAAGCTCTACACAAAATGTCAAACCAGGCCAGGTGCTGACTGTGGATCAGACCATCAACTTCTCATATGCAAGTTCAAACTGAAGCTGAGAAAAATCAGAACAAGTACACGAGAGCCACAGTATGACCATGAGTATATCCCACCTGAGTTCAGAAACCACCTCAAAAATAGGTTGAATGCATTAGGCACAAATGATAGGAGACCAGAAGAGTGGTGGCATGACGTAAAAGATATCATTCAAGAAGGAAGCAAAAAGTTCCTAAAAAGACAAGAAAAAAAGAAGAGACCAAATTACATGTCAAAAGAGACAGTAGAACTTGCCGTTGAACATCAAGCAGCTAAGGTAAAAGGAAGATATGATGAAGTTAAGGATCTAAACAGAAGATATCAGAAGGCCACTCCAGAAGACAAAAACAAGTATTATAATGACATGTGCAAGGAGCTGGAGGCAGAAAACCAAAAGGGAAGAATACACTCTGTTTTTCTCAAGCCTAAGGAAGTGAAGAAAATATTGAAGCCTCGAGGGGCAGTAGTGAAAGATTCTACAGGGAAAATATTAAATGGTGCAGAAAATATCAAAAGAAGATGGGAAGAATACACAGAGTCATTATACAAGAAAGAACCATTCCAAGAGGTTGTATATGAAGAGGAACCAATGGTGTTGAAGGATGAAGTGGAAGCTGCCTTGAAAGAACTAGTGAAACACAAGGCTCCAGGAATTGATGGGATATCAATAGAGATGTTTCAATAAACAGATGCATCACTGGAGGTTTTAACATGTTTGAGCCAACAGGTTTGGAAAACAGCTACTTGGCCAACTGACTGGAAGAGATCCATATTTGTGCCTATTCCCAAAAAAGGGGATCCAACTGAATGTGTAAACTATCAGACAATATCATTAATATTGCACACCAGCAAAATTCTACTAAAGATCATTCAGAAGCGACTGCAGCAGTATATAGACAGGGAATTACAGGAAAATCAAGTGGGATTCATAAGAGTGTGGGGAACCAGGGACATCCTTGCTGATGTCAGATAGATATTAGCTGAAAGCAAAGAATAACAGAAAGATGTCTGTCTTTGTTTTATTAACTATGCCAAAGCATTTGATTGTGTGGATCATAACAAATTATGGATAATGCTTTGGAAAATGGGAATACCAGAACACCTAATTGTGCTCATGAGAAATCTGTACATGAACCAGGAGGCAGTTGTTCCAATAGAACAAGGAAACACTGCGTGGTTTAAAGCTGAGAAAGGTGTGCGTCAGGTCTGTAAACTTTCACCCTATCTCTTCAATTTATTGTTGTCGTTGTTGATGTTAGGTGCCGTTGAGTTGGTATCCGACTCATAGCGACCCTCTGTACAACAGGGGAAACACTATTGTCATTGCTTCTCTGCTGTTCATAGGGATTTCAATGGCAGAATGATTTTTGGGATGGGGTTGCCAGGTCCTTCTCCCAAGCCTACAGATTCTGTTGTTCCCAGGCGGTCTCCCATCCAGGTACTAACCAGGCCCAACCCTGCTTAGCTTCCGAGAGCTGATGGGATTGGATGCCACAGGGCTACAGCTGCAGGCTTCTTCAATTTATATGCTGAGCAAATAATCTGAGAAGCTGGACTTTATGAGGAAGAACGTGGCATCAAGTTTGGAGGAAGACTCATTAACCACCTGCATTATGCAAATGACAGAACTCTGCTTGCTGAAACTGAAGAGGATTTAAAACATTTACTGATGAATATCAAAGATCATAGCCTTCAATATGGGTTGCAACTAAGCATCAAGAAAACAAAAATTCTTACAACTGGGTCAGCGTGCAACTTCACAGTAAATGGAGAAAAGATTTACGCTGTCCAAGATTTTGCTTTGCTTGGCTCTATAATCAACACCTGTGGAAGCAGCAGTCAAGAAATCAAAAGAAGCATTGCTCTAGGAAAAGCTGTGGCAAAAGATCTTTTTAGAGTGTTGAGAAACAAAGATGTCGCATTGCAGATGAAGGTGTGTGTCTGACTCATGCCATGGTATTTTAGTTGCATCATATGGTTGTGAAAGCTGGCCATTGAACAAGAGAGACAGAAAAAGAATTGATGCTTTTGAATTGTGTTGCTGGAGACGTCTATTGAATATACCATGGACTGCCAAAAGAACCAACAAATCTGTCCTAGAAGAAGTGCAACCAGAGTGCTCCTTGGAAGCAAGAATGGCCAGACTGTGTCTTACATATTTCGGACATGTAGTCAGGAAAGATCAATCCCTGGAGAAGGACATCATGTTTGGGAGAGTGGCAGGTCAATGCAAAAGAGGAAAACCCTCTACCAGATGGATTGACACATTGTCTGCAACAATGGGATTAAACATAAATAAGATGGTTTGCCTGGCACAGATTCGAGAATGTTTCGATCTGCTGTACATAGGGTCACTATGAGTCGGACTCTACTCGACAGCACCTAACAACAACAACAACAAACCTTTTGCGGTGAGTTGCCCATAAGCTAATAGTCAGGGACAATAATAACCCATCTGTTGGTAATTCATCAGGAAAATAAAACATCAGTCTTTCCCCACAGATTGCTTGATTAGTGCTGTCTTTGTATTAGGTTAATTTGGAGATGCCGCACTAATTTTTAAATGTTTCAATTCCAATGTCAAATAAAAAATTAAGATGGGTACTATGGTACCAGCTCATTATCCCAGCTACTTAAGAGACTGAATCAGGAGAATTGACTGTTTGATGCCAGAAACAGGCCATGCAAATTACCCAGACCCTATGTTAAAATATAAAATGAGAAAGGTACTGGGTACAGCTTAGGGGTAGATCACTAGCATAGCATGAGCTCTTGGGTTCAACCTCCAGCACAATTCAAAAAACAAAAAAAAAAGAAAAGAAAAGAAAAAAAGAATAGAGAAATAAACAGAGAAAGAAAGAAGGAAGAAAGGAAACAAAGAAAGAAATGAACAAAAAGAAAAGAAAAAAGAAAATAATACAGAAAGAAAAGAAGAGAAAAAGAAGACTAACAGAAGAATTAAAACCAAGATATATGAGAAGGGGGCTGGGACTTAGCTCAGGTGGTAGACTGCTGCTCTGCACTCTCTGCAGACCCAGGTTCTATCTTCAGCACCACAAAAATGGGAGAAGGATAAGTCAATTCACTCCTGAAAGAATTAGCCACTGAAAACCCTAACAACACCAACAACAGAGGTGTGAGAAAAGTTCAGAGAAAGAAAAAAACAAAAGATAAATCCAAATCAGATGTGTAAATTACAGATAAACATGTTTTGACTTATAGTTGGTCTTTTTCCCCCAGGCAGATCAATATAAGTGTGTATTTGTATGTGTATGTCAAAAAAAGAACTACCATGTTAATAAAATATTTTATTTGAAACCCTAGGAAAATAGTTTACCTTAATAGATAGTTTTTAAACTTTTCATTTGTTATGAAATTGAATTATAAAATATTTGTGGAGTTTTTACCTTTAGTGTTCATGAAAAATAGAATGCACTCTAGATTGTTTTGTTTTGCCTGTGTGAGTAACTCCTGAAATATGAGAAGAAAACAGGGCACAAACACCATGTTTTCATACTATGAGTGATCTGAAACTCACCATATGTCATTTATTTTTTATAATTTTATCTCAACTGATAATCGTGCCAAAATCTTTTTTAATACTAAACTTCAAGGATCCAGTGGTAAAGGATTTGATTCATAGCGTTCACTGTAGAGATGACAATAGACATCTGTGTGATTGGTACTTTTGTAATCACAAAGAACTCTTACATATCATTTCATATGATCCTCAGAAAAAGCCTTCTGTATAAGAAAGAATTTCTGTTTTCCAGGGAAAGAAATCATCACTATGTGCATGGTAAGACTGGGGCTTAAAAGGAAATGACTGAACAAAACAATCATCCAAAATATTAACAAATGCAGAACATTTTACCACACCAAACAATAGCAGAATATAAAGCTTTTTCAAGTCTTCATGGGATAGTTGGTAAGACTGAGAATATTCTGAACCATAAAATAAATCTCAAGAAATTTAATATAATTGGAATCATGCAGGGTACACTCTAAGATCATAATTCAATGTAACTAGAAATTAATAAAATTAATAATAGGCCACAAAAATTCTGCAAACCTTTGGAAATTTACATACTTTTAAGTAATCCATAGGTCAAAGAGAAAAATCTCAAAACAAATGATAAAATATATAGAACTGAGTGGGGTAAATACCAAGACATATGAGATCCAGCTAAAGCAATGCAGAGAGGAGAATACTGGGGGTACCAAAAATGTATACACATTTTTAGAGATTCTATATATGTATTACTTTTCAAAGTTGAATTGATTTATGGTAGCTCTGTCTAGTATGACAGCTGTTCAAAGATGGCATTAATCAAATGAATGCAAGTGCCACCATGAGATAGGCAGGACAGTCAAACAAAGTGGTAGAAACTATTGTAGTTATTTAAGAAACATGAGACTATTTTTAAGTGGTGCCTGAAATTTGAGAATGTTATAAGAATACACTGACAAGGGAGGCAAGAATATGCAACAAAACCACCAACACACCTAAAAATTGCATGCATTTGTGATGTTTGAAACCCCTGGAACTCTGAAATGCACAAGGGAAGATCTTGGAGACCTTGCACAGCATCAAATCCAGCTTCTTCCAGTATGGTAACCACTTTGAAAACCTTCTGTAACTGCAGGAGTCAAACACGACTTGTATTCACTTTTTGCTATCAGTATGTATTGAGTATTTCAATTTTGATACTTTTTATTTTCCTTTCCTAAATGTGTATACATTTTCGCACCCTCTGTATGTTTCATTACACAATTGCACTTGTAAACAAGGCACATTCAAATTCAATAGTTTAAGTTCCCACTTCTAAAAAATTAGAAGAGAAAATAAACCCAAAGCAAAGAGAAGAAAGGAAAAACTAAACAGAGAAATAATTCTATTATGTTATTCTATTTATGTAACATTACTGAAATAACTGAAACAACAGAGAAACCAATCAGTGAAATAAAATGTTGATATTCAAAAAATCAATAACTGATAAAATTGATTTGAAAAAGAGTTTGCAAGGAAAGACAGGAAGCACAGATCACCAATTTCAGGACATTGCTGTAGATTTTGCTGCCAATAATGTACATTAAAAGCATAACACAAATAAACATATAAACAACTTTAAAGAAATGGATGAATTCCTTAGAAATCACCAGCCACTAAAACTCAAATAATATTAAGTAAAAAACCTGAATAATTCTATAATTATTAAAAAGATATGTAATTTGTAATTATAAATGCCAGAAAATAATTATCTAAACTCACATTGTTAAAGAATAATTCTAGCAAACATTTACAGAATTGAAACAATTTATACAATGGCTTCAAAAAAAAAGGAGAGAATAATTATCAAGTCATTTTTTGATACAGAGGAAAACAATTAAAAAGGAGAAAAGTAAAAAAAATATTTTGTGAAATTAGATTCAAACATCATCAACAAAACATAGCTACTAGAATCTATCACAGAATAAAAATAATTATACGTAAAGATATAGTAGGATTTGTTCTAGGCATGCAAAGAAGTTTCATTACTTGAATATCAATGTAATCTGACATATCAGCAAGGTCAGGAGGAAAAATTCTAAATTCTTAGGAATTGATGCAGGAAAGCATTTGATAAAATTCAACACAAAATCAATTTGGAAAACATCAACAAATCAACAATAGATGAGAATTTTCTTAATAAATAGCAACTATGAAAATCTTACAGCTAACATCATATTTAATGGTAAAAGACTAAATCCTCTGTCATTGATTTGGGAAAAAGGGATGTTTTACTCTCAGTCCTTTTATTCCATATAACACCAGAAGTTATAGCCAAGGCAAGTAAGGCAAGAAAAAGAAGCAAAGGGTATATCAATTATAATCCAGCAACTCTGGGTGAGATCCATTTCTTTCTTGTTTAGCAGTTTATAAAGGTTGCCTATATTCTTGGCCTCTTTGTTCCCTTCCAGCTAAAGCAATATTCCATCTCTACTTCCGCTTTCAAACTTTCTTTGCTGACTCTGACCCACTTTCTCTTATATATACTCTTGTGATTACATACAGGCCATAAGGGTAATACAGGATAGACTTTCCACCTCAACATCCTCAACCGAATTATTTCTGAAAAGTGTCTCTTGACACATAAGGTAACATAATGACAGGTTTCTAGTACTATAACCATAGATATCTTCGAGGATTTTTATTCTCTCTACCACATGGATAAATGAGTACTCAGTAAATTCTTAACCTTTCGATATATAAATTCAAGAGATGGTCACCACTTAGTCAAAGCTAAAAAAAAATTTCATGACTTAAAGTTGCATGTCCAGAATTTTTACCAGAATTTGGTAATATGACCCACTTCATGTTTATATGAATTTGAAATGAGAGGAAACTCTAAGTATAAAATAAAAATGAAGCTTATGATTAAATCATATCCTTACAAATTGATGCTGACAAGGAGTTTATATGTGTTAGATAATCAACAGGGATTTTCATACTGTGATATTTTCTATTAATTATTATGTGTTGATAAAATAAAGTACAAGGCTGTGTATAACCTACCATAAATAATCATACACAGATGATACTAGTATTTTGCGTAACAATTCACCAAGGATTGTTCATCATTTCAAATGCAATACTGTGTAACATGTTTAATAATTGAATAATATATTTTCAACCTGAATGATTAATGTGGTAACAACAATCATTATAATTTAAGATTTTGTAAATGATTCCTAATTTGAATTAAAACTTCTAAATTTCACCTCCCTCACAGTAAAGTAAATCCTGGCTCTTTTTAAATGATACATTTTTTCACTATATTCCTCTGTATGTAATTTATAAAACAACTATGATTGTCAACTCTCCTCTGGTCATGTGGCTAAAACTAATGATTAATGAGATGTGTGTTTTGTGATCTCATTACATTTATAATTAACAATATGGACCAGAAAGCAAAATATGCCTCTGGTGTGCCAACTGTAGTGATGTGTAAGATATTTTGCACAATGGGAGTTCAGTTGTATATGCAAACTATATTTGGTTGTAAGGCTTCTGTACTTCAAATTACCCTTCATTCTAGCTCTTTCACTTTTCTATTAAATTATTGGAAAGTGATCAGTTAGTGAGGTTTATATGTTTAAGAGCCTCTGTTTGTAATTATGTTGAAGTTACAGAATATCTCTGAGGAAACTAGGTTTTGACACATATGTGAAAAAAAAGTATTTTGATAGTGTGGCCATGTTCTGAATATTTATATTCAAATTAATGGTGTTAAAGGATTTCATCTTTAATGTTTTAAAACACACAGAGTTAAAGTCATTTAAGAACTTATATAAAATATCAGGTATTTTCATAGGAAAGTCTTTGAGTATAAATAAGAAGCCTAAAGTGACGTACAGGCAATTTAAGTCTAGTAATAATTAGAGAAATATGCAGATATTACTCCTTGCCTGAATTTTTGTTACCACTTAACACTTACAAGATAGTAATGAAATTAGTTGTGACTTTTTAAACGAAGGCTCTAGCTTCAGACAACTAAATAAACTTAAAGATTTCTAACTAAAGCACTGAGAGTCATCCTTGGGCTACTTGACTTGAGATCCATCTTATTTTCTCAGACCAATCCATAAGGCTTAGAAGTTTATAATTTTGTATTTTTCAGGAAAATTGAGAATTAAAAGGTTCTGCAGTTAGTATCAGACAATGGTTGTCTTTCTGTGTTTTAGAAATGTTACAAATAAAAAAATCATCCTCTACATATAAATATATTATTCCATAAAATTCATGCAGATAAAAAGTACTAGTTGTCAGATTTTGTCAGGAAACAGCATGAAGTAATGTAGCCTCACTATGAATTAAAACAATATTCTAGGACATTTATAAATACACACACAAGCTGAAGAAAGGAATAATATTCCATTTGGCAGGAAGGAAGCTGCTCTCTGGAAAAGACTATAGAAGGACTTACTCTGCTCACATATGATTTGTTCCTTGGTGACTTTGTGTGGAAGGAGCATCGAGTATTACTAACAAGGAATATCTAAATTGAATAGAAGAGAGGAACATATTTTCCGTGGTCTAGCAACTAATGACTAAAATGATTTTTCCCTTTAAGGGCAGATACTGGCTGACCTGCCTTACTGCCTTCCTTTCTGCTTTCCTTCCTTCCTTCCTTCTTTCCTTCCCTTTCTTAATTCTTCTTGCTGCTTTCCTACCCCTTCCTCCTCACCTTCCCATCTTTTTCTTTCACTTCTCTTCTGTCTCTCCTCTTTTTTTCTGTTTAGGAACTCTTTTTCTTAATATTATCAATATGATCACCTCTAAAGACTCACCCAAGTAGATGGTAGGACCTAATTGTAATGACAGCAACTATGACCATGGGTCCCATAAACATACATATGAGGATGAGAAAACCATACCTAGAGAACCATACATTTTTATAAAGCTATCTTGACTTTTATAGGGTAATGCCCTGTGGAAAACACAGGTGACAACAAGAGCAATGGACATATGGTCTTGCCTGGAAATTGCTAGTCAGTTAAGGGTATATTTCTATACATAATGGTTTAATAAATTAGTATGGCAACTGGAAATAAATATTTTTGCTTGTGTAATCTGAATAAAAGAAAATCTGTATAAAAGCAAATTGAATAATTGTGTAATGACAGACTAACAATCACCTACTAAGTAAGCATATGGTTACAAATATCTATTTAATCAAATTGTCATAATGGAAAGATATATCATTATATTAAAGAAAATATAGATGTTCAGAGTTCTATAAGTGACTCCATAATTTAGCACCTATCCTGGGTCCTTTCTCAGGGTAGAAGACTAAACTTGGAAAAAAAAATGTGTCTGAAAGATTTCCTCAGTGCATTATGATCTTTTTGGGGTCCAAATTAAGTAAAAAGAAAATTAAATAGCACACTTACAAACTAAAGATAAAAAACTGGGGTTTCCCTCTTAATATCTGCCATTTAAGTAAAAAGTAGATACTCCATGCTACTCAAAAAGACTTTTTCACATGCTATTTAAAATTAAGGCTCGGATTTAGCTCAGTTGGTAGAGCACCGCTCTGCCATCTGTGAGGTCGTGAGTTTAATTCCCAGCACTACAAAAATGGGAGAAGGATGTGGCAATCCAGTCCCGAGGCAATCCTGAAACAATCAGCCAATGAAAACACTATAAGGGTAGCTATGAGTTGTACATGACTCAATGGCACCTAACAACAACAACATGTAAAATTAAAGAGTTTAAAATTAAAAGTTTCTTTATATGGGTAAATAGTGATATGAATATATATGTATACATCTATCTGTTATTGCTATTGGTAGGTGCCTTCAGGTGAGGTCTGACTCATAGAGACACTATATACAACAGAATGAAACATCCACTGATTCTGTGCTCGGCACATGATCTTATTTTACATATCCATATCTATCTATCTATCTATCTATCTATCTATCTATCTATCTATCTATCTATTTTGAGGTACTGAGGGTTCAACCAGGGCCTCGCACTTGCATGCTTTGCAAGTGCTGGACCACTGAGCTGCACCTGCAGCCTGCCTTTCTTTCTTTCTTTCTTTCTTTCTTTCTTTCTTTCTTTCTTTCTTTCTTTCTTTCTTTCTTTCTTTATTTTGACAGGGTCTCGCTAAGTTGTGTAGACTGCCTCTGATCTCGAACTAGCGATCCTCCTCCCTCCGCCTCCTGAGCCTCTGGGATTACAGGCTTGAGCCACCGGCCTGGCTCATGATCTTTTTCATAAAGATGATTGTTACAGACACTGTGTAACTTCATCTAGTTGAGGATATTCCTGTTTTTCATTGACCTGCCACTCTCTCAAATATCATGTACTTCTCCAGGGATTGGTTCCTCCTGATTACATGCCCCAAATACCTAAAATGAAGTCTAGTCATCCTTGCTTCCAAGGAGCACTCTGATTACACATCTTATAGGACAGACCTGATGGTTCTTTTGGCAGTCCAAGCTATATTTAGCATTCATCTCCAGCACAATACAAAACTATCACTTATTCTCTGGTTTCCTGTATTCAATGTCCAGTTTTCATAACCATATGATGTTACTGAAAATACCAGGACATGAGTCAGATGCACCTTCATTTTCAATATGACATCTTTACTTTTCAAGATTTTTAAGCGGGCTTTTTCAACCCTTTTCCTAATGCAATGTGTCTTCTTATTTCTTGACTGCTGCTTCCGTACGTGTTGATTGTAGAATCAAATAAAGCAAAATCTTGGGAATCCTTGATTTTTTCTCCATTCATCAAGAAGTTGCTTACTGACCTACTTGTAAGGACTTTTGTTTTTTTGATGTTGAGGTACAGTCCATATTGATGACTGTTTTCTTTGATCTTCATCAATAAATGTTTCAAATCTTCTTCAATTTCAAGAGGCGGAGTTGTGTCATCTGCATTATGCAGATGACAATCAAAATGCTGCCTTCTTCTTCATAGAAGAATTACATTATCTGCTCAGCATAGAGATTGAAGAGGTACTGTAAAAGGATACAGCCCTGGCACACACTTTCTTGACATTAAACCAGGTAGTGTTTCTTGGTTCTATTTGACTGACTGTCTATTGCTCCATATACAGATTTCTCACTTGTATAATTAAGTGATCTTGTATTCCCATTCTTTGAAATATTATCTATAATTTGTTATGATCTACAGTCAAATGCCTTTTCACAGTCAATAAAACATAAGCAGACAACTTTCTGGTATATTTTGCTTTCAGCTAATATCCATCAGACATCGGCAATGGAGTCCCTGTACTTTTCTGAATCTGGCTTGATTTTCAGACAGTTCCCTATCTATATTCTGCTACAGTCTCTTTTGAGTGATCTTAGCAAAATTTTACTTGCAAGTGATAATAATGATATTGTTAAATAGTTTCCGCATTCAATTGGATCCTCTTTCTTGGGGTTGGCACAAATATGGATCTCTTCCAGTCAGTTGGCCAGGTAGCTGTTTTCAAAATCTCTTGGCATAAACACATTAGCACTTCCAGTGCTGCATCTGTTTGTTGAAACATCTCTATTTGTAATCCATCAATTCTTGGGGACTTGTATTTCCCCAATGACTTCAAAAAAAGTTCCACTTCTTCTTTAAGTACCATTTGTTCTTGATCATATGTAACCTCTTGAAATGGTTGGTTATCCACTAATTCTTTTTTGGTATAATGACTCTGTGTATTCCTTCCATCTTCTTTTGGTGCTTCCTGCATCATTTAATGTTTTCCCTTGGAATTTTTTACTATTGCCACTTTCAGGTTGAATTGTTTTTTTCTTCAAATACTCAAGCTTGAGAAAAACAGAGCACTTTCTTCCCTTTTGATTTTCTATCTCCAGTTATTTGCCGGTCTCATTATATTTGTTATTGTCTTATCATGCTCCCCTTTCAAATCTTCTATTTAGTTCTTCAATTTCTTCATGTGTTCTTTTTATTTTAGCTGCTTATCATTCAAAGGCAAGTTTCAGATTCTCTTTTGACATGTAATTTGTTCTTTTCTTTTGTCTTGTCTTTTCAATAATCTTATACTTTCCTCATGAATGATATCTTTGATGTCATGCTACAAATCATCTTGTCTTCTATCATTAGTGTCTAATGCATCAATCTTATTCTTGAGGTGGTCCCTGAACTCAAGTGAGACATGCTCAGGGTCATACTTTGGTTCTCATATAGTTTTTAATTTTTTTCAGTTTCAGTTTGAAACTGCATATGAGCAGTTGATGGTTTGAACCACAATCACAACCTGGTCTTTTCTGACATTTGATTTTTGAGCTTTTCCATCATCTCTTTCCACAAATGTAGTCAATTTGGTTTCCATATGTTCCATCTGCATGCACCCATACTACTCTGACATTATATCCCATCAGATCTCAGAAACAATGCAGGGTTGGGTCTGGTTAGTACATGGATGGAAACTGCCTAGGAACACCAGGTACTATAGGCTTGGAAGAAGGACCTGGAAACCCACTCCCCCCCCAAAAAAAAAAATCCATTGAAAACCATATGAAAAGCAGAGATGCACTAACAATAATGTTTTTCCTGTTATACACAGGGTTGCTTTGAGTCAAACACTGACTTGAGGGCAACCAACAACAGTGTCCACAATGTTCCACCTGGTGAAATCCATATATATGGTCACCATTTATGTTGGTGAAAAAATGTATTTCCAATGAAAAGGTCATTGGTCTGACAAAATTCTCTCATGCAATTTCCAGCATTGTTTCTGTCACCAAGCCATACTTTCCCAACTGAACCTTCTCTGTTTTCAACTTTTGAATTCTAGTCATCAGTAATTATTGGTACATCCTGATTACATATCCAATCTATTACAGATTGCCAGAGTGGTTAAAAAACTTCCCTATCATTATTTGTGGCCTTAATGATATGTGCATGTATTTAAATACTAGTCATACTAACTGGCCTTCCTGTAGGCATATGTATATTATTCTATCACTGACAGCATTCTACTTTAGGACAGATCTTGAGGTATCATTTTTGAGGATAAATGCAACCCATTTTCTCTTTAATCTGTCATTCTTGGCATAATGGAGCATATGATTATTTAATACACAATGGCCCATGACAGTCACTGATACCTAGAATGTTGATGTTTATGTGCTCCATTCTAGTTTTCATAATTTCTAAGTTTCCTAGATTCATACTTCATACTTTGTACATTCCTCCTTCCCATTATTAATGAATATTTATAGTTGTTCCTCTTCCTTTTGAGTCGTGCCATAGCAGCAACTGGATGTCCCTGGGGCTTTACTCCATTTACATCATTTAGGTAGACTAAACTTTGAGGAGGCAGCTCTTCTCCAGTCTTATTCTGAGTGCCTTCTATCCTAGGGAGCTCATTTTCTGGCACTATATCTGACATTATATCTGTGCTATTCATTGGGTTTTCAATGGCTAGTTGTTTGGGGGGTGGGATGCCAGGTCCTATTCTCTAGTCTGTCTTAGTCTTTGAAGCTCAGCTGAAACCTGTCCACCACAGTTGACTCTGTTGATATCTCTAATACCTATAGTATACCTTTCAGGATCACATCAGCACAAGTAGAGTGTTGCTCACCACTGTCTAAGGACATAGGTTTGATCCCCCATACCACCGAAACAGGAGAAGGATGTGGCATTACACTCCTGAAGCTACCCCAAACAATCAGCCATCAAAAACCCTATGGGAAATCACCTTGAGTTGGACCTGAGTATGAGTCAGACCTGTTTGAGGGCATCTAACAACTACAAAAAAAAATCTATCTATATATAAATAAATTTATTCAAGATAATAACCTTGTACTTAGGATATTAAAAACAATAATAGTATTAATTATGCTTTAAAGTGACAAAAATGTATCCATTCATATGCAGTATAGATAAGAAAGACCTGCTTTATATTTCCCAGGTTATGGTAGATTTTGTTCAAAGCCACTCTTGTGCTCAAAGAATGATTTATTGATTAAATTTGTAGCTCCTTCTTAATTAGTGAGTATCAGAAGTTGTAAATTTTGCTGGGCGCAGCAGCGCACACCTGTAATCCCAGAGACTTGGGAGGCGGAGGCAGGAGGATGGCAAGTTTGAGACCAGAGGGAGTCTGAGTAATTTAGCTAGACCCTGTCTCAAAAAGCTAAAAAGAAAAAAAAATGGGCTGGGGGTGCAGCTCAGTTGTCCAGCATGTGCAAAGCATGTAGGCACAAGGCCCTGGATTCAACCCCCAGTACTGCAAAAAACAAACAAACAAAAAAATTTGCAAATTTTCTTCATCTGGAAACTTTACAGAAGAAAATGAGTAGAAAGAAAGGGGAGACAAGAAGGGGATGAGAAAGAAGGGAGAAGAACATAAAAAAATTCACTGGTACGGTATCCTTTCTGCCCTATGAAACAAAACAAATCATTGTTTATATTCTTCCTCCATCTTCTGCTCTTGTCATTTTAACTAAATTGTAAATAAGCACCTCACTGAGGGGAAGAACACAAGAGAAATGTGAGTTTTCACTGTCATTTTGGAGACATAGCACACAGAAGTCAATCTATTTTAAGATATTTCCCTGTGTAGTTTCCAAAATATCAGAAATCTAGTATTTAGAGAGCATTCAACTATTAAATATAATTTTAAAATCAGACATAAATGTTAGTGCACATTATGGTTTACTCATTTTGAAATAATACTGTGTATAATGTGACAGCACTGTAACTTTATAGTGGCTTTTTTTTTTTTTTTACAAAAAGCAAAAGAAAGCCATCTGATGTATAAAATTGGAGTACCCAAAAAATATTTGATCTATTTTTCCTATTATAGTGACTAAGCACTGGTGGCACTATGGGTTTACATCATTTTAATATCTCTGAAATAAAAGATATTTCTCCTTATTCTTTTAGAGTAGAAATTGGAACATATGTCTCTTTACTTGCAGTTCAGAAAATTCTCTGAGAAGTCTGTGGAACATATAAGCTAGGCCTAAACTCCAAGTACCTTTATATACTTCCATACTTGGTTGCACTGAAAAAGATTTAATGATATTGATCACCTTGGGAATTATTGGAAGACCTCATGCACTTGACCTGGGGCACATACTGCCTCACAGTATTGTGATCATTGAAAGAATACCTCTCTTATTCCTATTTTACAAATCAGTACAAAATTATGATTGTCTATTTTAAAAGACTAAGAGCATATGGAATATAAAAGCAATAAAATATTTCCTGTGCATCTAGCAGCTTTGTTTTAAAGACAGATAATAAAATGAGTTCTGAAATTATTTTGAACAATGACATTACTATTAAGGTAAATGAATGCAATTTGAAATTGAATACTTTAAAATTTTTGATGGATTCTATTTTTAATTGGTAAACAGGATACATTTTATTTTTATGTCCAATGTTTGACAAAACAACCACTCCCCATATTCTGGGCAAGTTTCCATAATGATACTCTAATAGCTCAAAGGATATATTAACATCTCAGATGAAAAGTACATTTAAAGGCTGAATTACTATAAAAAGAAAATAAATCCCTAACATTTACTTGATTACAATGAAAAATATACATTACTACCATAGGCAAATAGAACTTATTTATTGCAATATATTGACAAAATCATCATAATCATTTTATTATATCCCCTCATTTTTGAAAGATTATATTCCCTCATTTTTGAATTATGTATTTTAAGGATTTTGTCCCAATTCTCCAAACTGCTAATTTAAACTAGGTAAATATTTTCCTGAAACATATTATTAAAACAGGTAGTAAATTCCAAAATGACTTTCAAAGTAAGAACAAATAAGTGAGTAAATAAATATAGCTTGAATTTATTGGAGAAGAGACAATTTTAAGTGTTCCATAGTATGTATATTATAATGTGAACTGTATGAGCCATGGAAAGAGAGTATTTTGCAATGCAGTCATCAGAAGACCTTGTCAGAGTAACTTGCTAGTGAATGAAACAGTTTATGATTACAGTTCTATACTCTCATTATCCACCATCTTGTATGTTTCCTCTATATACATCTGGAGCAAAAGTGAGAAAACATATTCAAAATAAACAATAAACGTTTGAGCAGAAATCCAAAGGCTTTTCAATGAAAACAAAGTATTTCTTTAGAAATGTGTTCAAAAGAAATTCCAGGATATTCAGATACTGATGTTAACATCTCTCTTTAGATTTAAATAACATTTAGCATAAATATTAATGCCAATTTCATTAAAGTCTGATTTTTTACACAAGTGGATTATTTTTTATTGATTTCCTCATTTCCAAACTACTGTTTCCTTTTGAATATGCACAGCAAAATTACAGTGTGCAGCATATAGTTTATTACATGCATGAAAAAACAAGCATTTTTCAAATTATAGAAATTTATAAGCATGAGAACAGAGCAGACTCATGTTTGATAATAATAAGTATCAATATGCTCATGCAACTCCTTTATAAAATATTGCCATGAATTAAGACGTCAGATGATCAGATAGGGGTCAGATGGTTTATCAGATAAGCAGATCCATATCACACTTATAGGACAATACTCCTAAATTTCTTCTTCATTTTACCTACTGTGTGTTACATAGACTCATTTATCTACATGTATATATTTAAGTAATTCATACTATTATTTAATACCCCAAATAACTTTCACCAAGTGTATAACAAATTAGTCATATGAGGGATCTTCTCATTGTCTTATTTTAATGACTATATTTCAATCACTGTAATAGTCTTACTGTAAGTGATCTTTTTACAGAAAACATATAAATACTATGGTTCCCAGCATTATGATGTCATAGCACCTATAAATACAAGGGGAAGAGAAATATATCTTCCTAGTTGAGAGTTTATAGTTCTCTGGTGGATATCGTCCTGCTGAAGATGAAAAATGATAATTCTTCTTTGATGGAATAAATTGGAAATCTATGATTGTTACCAGATAAAATAGAAAAAATTCTGATATTCTAACCCATATGTTATACATTTGATGAGCAATTTGACCTCATTTTTATCTCCAAACTATTACTGAAAAGCAGAGTTTACATTAACAAAATAATAAAGCTGACTCAGTAATCATACTGAGTGATGACTGCCATTCTAATATATCATCTTTCCCCACACATCTGTCCATTTGCCGCACTGTGGGGGCTTGTGTGTTGCCATAAGGCTGAAAGCTATGCCACTGGTACCTCAGATACCAGCAGGGGCACCCATGTTGGACAGGTTTCATCTGAGCTTCCAGAATAAGAAAGACTAGGGAGTAGGCACCAGCAAACCGCTTGCGAAAAACTAGCCACTTGAAAACCCTATGGATAGCAAAGAAACACTGTCAGATATAGTATCAGAAAATGAGCCCGCAAGGTTGGAAGGCACTCAGAAGACTACTGGGGAAGAGTTACCTCTACAAAGGAGATTTTACATTGATGACTGAAATTTAGTAAAGCCTCAGGGACCTCCATCTGCTGATCTCGCATGACTCAAAATGAGGAGAAACAACTGTAAACATCCATTAATAAGTGGAACATGGAATGTACATAGTATGAAACTAGGAAAATTAGAAATCATTAAAAGAGAAATGGAGTGCATAAACATTGATATCCTAGGCATCAGTGATCTAAAATGGACCAGCATGGGCCACTTTGAGTCAGATCATCATCTGGTCTACTATGCTGGGAATGAAAAACTAAAGATAAATGGGGTTGCATTCATCATCAAAAAAGATATCTCAAGATCTGTCCTGAAATACGGTGTTGTCAGTGGTAGAGTAATATCCATATGTCTACAAGTAAAGCCAGTTAATATGACTATTATTCAAATTTATGCACCTACCACTAAGGCCACAAATGAAGAAGGGGAAGATTTCTACCAGCTTCTGCAATCTGAAATAGATCAAACATGCAATCAGGATGTACTGGTAATTACTGGTGACTGGAATGCAAAGGTTGGAAACAAAGAAGAACGTTCAGTAGTTGGAAAACATGGTCTTGGTGACAGAAATGATGTGGGAGATCTCATGATAGAATTTTGTCAGACCAATGACCTTTTCATTGCAAATACATTTTTTTCAACAACATAAATGGGGATTGTACACATGGACATCACCAGATGGAACATAGAAGAATCAAATTAACTATATATGTGGAAAGACATGATGGAAAAGCTCTATATTAAATGTCAAAACAAGACCAGGTGCTGATTGTATATCAGACCATCAACTTCTCATATGCAAGTTCAGACTGAAGCTGAAGAAAATTAGAGCAAGTATACGAGAACCAAGGTATGTCTTTGAGGATATCCCACCTGAGTTCAGAGACCACCTCAAAAATAGGTTTAATGCACTGGATACAAATGATAGGAGACTTCACAATTTGTGGCATGACATAAAAGATATCATTCAAGAAGGAAGCAAAAAGTTATTAAAAAGACAAGAAAAAAGGAAATGACCAAACTACATGTCAAAAGAGATGCTAGAAATTGCCATTGAATGTCAAGCAGCTAAAGTAAAAGGAAGACATGATGAAGTTAAGGAACTAAACAGAATATTTCAGAAGGCAGCTCAAGAAGACAAAAACACATGTTATAATGGCATGTGCAAAGAGCCAGAGGCAGAAAACCAAAAGGGAAGAACATGTTTTGTGTTTCTCAAGCTTAAGGAAGTGAAGAAAAAACTCAAGCCTCTTGTGGCAGTAGTGAAAGATTCTGCAGGGAAAATATTAAATGATGCAGGAAACATCAAAAGAAGATGGGAAGAATACACAGAGTCATTATACAAGAAAGAATTGGTAGATGACCAAACATTCCAAGAGGTTGCATATGAAGAGGAACCAATGGTACTGAAGGGCAAAGTGGAAGCTGTCTTGAAAGAACTGGTGAAACACAAGGCTCCCAGAATTGATGGGATATCAATAGAGATGTTTCAACAAACAGATACAGCACTGGAGGTGTTAATATATTTGTGCCAACAGGTTTGGAAAATAGCTACTCGGCCAACTGATTGGAAGAGATCCATATTTGTGCCTATTCCACAAAAAGGGGATCCAACTGAATGTGGAAATTATCAGACAATATGATTAATATCACACACAAGCAAAATTTTACTAAAGATCATTCAGAAGCGATGGCAGCAGTATATAGACATGGAGTTACCAGAAAATCAAGCGGGATCCAGAAGAGGGTGGGGAACCAGGGACATCATTGCTGATGTCAGGTGGATATTAGCTGAAAGCAGAGAATATCATACTATGCAAAGGCATTTGACTGTGTGGATCATAACAAATTATGGATAACACTTCGGAAAATGGGAATACCAGAGTACCCAATTTTGCTCATGAAGAATCTGTACATAAATCAGGAGGCAGTTGTTTGAATAGAACAAGGAAACACAGCCTTGTTTAAAGTTGAGAAAGGTGTCCATCAGGGCTGTATACTTTCACCATATCTCTTCAGTTTATACACTGAGCAAATAATCTGAGAAGCTGGACTTTATGAGGAAGAACAGGGCACCAGGATTGGAGGAAAACTCATTAACAACCTGCGTTATGCAGATGACACAACTCTTCTTGCTGAAAGTGAAGAGGTTTTAAAACATTTACTGATGAAGACCAAAGCTAGTAGCCTTCAATACGGGTTGTGACTAAATATCAACAAAATAAAAATCCTAACAACTGAGTCAGTATGCAACTTCACAATAAATGGAGAAAAGATTGGGGTTGTCCAAGACTTTGCTTTGTTTGGCTCTATAATCAACACCTGTGGAAGCAGCAGTCAAGAAATCAAAAGACACATTACCCTAGGAAAAGCTGTGGCAAAAGATCTCTTTAGACTATTGAAAAGTAAAGATGTCACATTGAAGACGAAGGTGTGTGTCTGACTCATGCCATGGTATTTCAGTTGCATAATATGGTTGTGAAAGCTGGACAATGAACAAGGGAGACAGGAAAAGAATTGATGCTTTTGAATTACGGTGCTGCAGGCGTCTATTGAATATACCATGGACTGCCAAAGAACCAACAGATCTGTCCTAGAAGAAGTGCAACCAGAGTGCTCCTTGGAAGCAAGGATGGCCAGACTCTATCTTACATATTTCGGGCATGTAGTCAGGAGAGGTCAATCCCTAGAGAAATAAATCATGTTTGCAAGAATGATAGGTCAAAGCAAAAGAGGAAAACCCTCCACCAGATGGATTGACACAGTGTCTGCAACAATGAGCTTAAACATAAATAAGATCGTGTGCCTGGCATAGAATCGGGAAGTGTTTTGATCTGCTGTACATAGGGTCACTATGAGTCAGACTGGACTGGATGGCACCTAACAGCAACAACAATATATAATCTTATGTTTCTCATCCATATCTACACAATTAAACTCAAAATTTTTTTCTTAGATAAAGAGAAGGAAATGTAGTTTGAAAAAAGTCTAGTGTATACTACAGCATAAAGCTCCCCTGATTTTGAAGCCATATAATTCTTTATTACAGTTATGTCATTTGGAGTAAATTCATGTGGTATATATAAACATTTTCTTATGGTCTAGAAGGCATGAGTATTCTCTGAGTTTCTCCATTTAATAATTTACTTTTTATGATAACCATTTCTGTTTTTGAAATGTCACTTTAATAATCTGATTATAACTTTTAAATGTCAAGCACCTAAATATCTTGATTTTTGTTATATACTACATGACTCTCTTTTGCATTATGAGTGTATAGTGGTTATACACTAAGCATATAAAATGACATTTACACAGTAATCTATTCCAGTTCATAAGTGATCCATGTATGCCGTGCTATATGCCATTCCATCAACAATTTAAGTTGGCAATTGTCTATAAAACAGTTGATTAACATGCACTTCTAGATAATCTTTAGTTAGAGTGAAATAACTCCTTTTAAACTAATGGTAAAAATATCAATAGAGGCTTATATTATTCCCATAAACTTGGGAATTTTAAAAAGAAGTTCTCATAAAGGATTTTATTTGACAAATGCAGGATAAAGTTAAACTTGAATATAGTTCACAGGGTAAAGATGGATTTGATGTTGGATGAGATGTGTGTATGTGTGTGTGTACTTGACACATAGCTGTTCATTTTCTTATACATATACATACTGTTCTACAGATCTCTGTTGTTGTTGTTGTGATTAGATCTTTAGTCAATACTGTTTCTTCTGGTTTCAAAACAGTTTTGAGAATTAAAATCAAATAAATAAATAAGCAGAAAATATTCTCCTGCTTAAAATACATCAACAACTTTTCATTGCCCTTAGGATAAAATTTCCTGATGTCCTAAAAGACTATTAGCCGTATGTGTTCTCTGCCAATCATCTTACCCTATTCAATTTTGCCTCTGTATTTGAATTCTTTCATTTGTTTGAATGAAACATCTTGTTTATATCTTAGGAAATTCCCCATGATGTTCAGCTTGGATGGTCCCATCTCTCTTCATCAAACTTTTTCATTCAGTTTAGAGCTAAATTTTAATATTATTTCTGCAAAGAAATATTGTCTGTCTGCACAGATGAGGTCACATTGAACTGAAGTGCTTCACAGAGTCATACAGTTGAGAGTCATTTCTGTTGTTTTGTTGAGTTCTTAATAGATACTAGGAACTGCTCCAAGTTGTAGTATATAAAACACACAATACATATAATCCTAAACTCAAGTGTTTTAAATCACACTAGATATTTGAATAAGATGTGGCTTATAGCAAAACTCCAAGCTCTAGTACAAGAGCAAAAGTTTACTTTACTAGTGTCATAAGAGGATGCTCAATAAATAGTGAGTGAGATTTGTGGATGTCCATAAAATCATTTTGAAATATAGCTAAATTTCAGCTTTACAATCATTCTTTAACCTGTGAGTTTACATGAAAACACATATTTAAAAATATGGAAAGTTTGAAAATAGTTTGGGAAATATCATGTGATGTAGTACATCCATAGGAAAACAGCAAAATCCTTAAGGTATATATTAGCCTTACAGAAAGGGAAGGTTTCCATCCTTAACATATGGTCTTGTCAGTGAGTTCTAATTCTTGGTTTAGGATCATCTAAGAGAAAGTGTGTGTGTGTGTGTGTGTGTGTGTGTGTGTGTGTGTGTGTGTGCTTGAAGGGGGTTCACTAAGACCTCTGATACAATAATCTGATATATATTATCATAACCTAGTTATTTGAATAAATATGCTACCTGGAAATTAAGGGGACTACACATATATTCCATTGTATTTCTTTGAGTTCTTATTTTTTTATTCAGTGTTTCTAATGGGTATTATTTACTGCATGAGATAGGTTCTTGTTGGAAAAAGCCATTTTTACATGGAAAATGGAAGATGTAACTTACAGGAATAACAACTAGTTGAGAAATAAATTATATTATTCTGAAGCAAATGCAATAATGGAACACTATCACAATCTTTTCTGTTGAAGCAATCTTTTTAACAAAGTAACTAAACCTTATTTCAATGACTTATTGTGAAATTTCATCTCTCTAAGTTATCATTTGGTTAAGTCAGTGGCTTCCTTGATTACACATACCCTTACCAGAAAAACAAAACAGCTTTTTAAAAAGAAGGTGGCATTAAGTTTGCTCTTCTCCTCTGTGTCCTCTAGTTATGAGGAAATAGTTGGACTTATCTGAGTTTACCAAGCATTGTGGGAATTGGCTCATTTTGCAACATTGGATCTGTTCTTTCACAAAGTGTGCTCTGGAGTATAGGAGCATATGGTACAGCACTCTCTTGAGTCTTGTTCTCATCTTAACATAAGAGTGGATCCTTAGATGCCCCACTATAGCCAGTGGTCCGGGGTGCACCACACTGATCTCATCCTCGATGGGCCACACTGATTCTCACAGAGATGGCTAGATAAGTTTTTGTTGCTTCATGACCACTCAACTAGATCTTTGTGCTTGGCAACCTTAGCCGGCTGTGCTCCAAGAGCTCTTCACAGCTTTAACCATCCACGCTGCCATTGGATGCTCCCTGGAAGGCAAATGTGTCTGAGCATCTTCATAATTATACTGCTTGACTGACTCTGTAGTTGATAATGGCTGTAAATTATCAATAAACCTTTATTAAATAAATAAAAATAACAATAAGTACTGTAGGGAATAGACTTCTTCTGAGCCTGCTTTTACTATTCTAAAGAGGCTTATTATTTTGAGTATATTCCACAAATTTTATTTCTGCTGTGATTACTCTCTTTGATTTGGTTTTTAATATTGTCATTAAAAAGCCCTACAAAGTCACTCAGCTGTTTTTCTTGTCTAACACAGACAGAAATGCAATTATTTTCTCATGAAAAACTTCAAAGCAACTAGAACTGTTTATTTTTTTTCTTTTTGAATTTTATTTTAGCATCTTCCCAACTAACATTTCTTGTATGTCTTAGAAATGCCAGAAACACAATGACCTCAGCTTCTTTCTTGCATTTCTGAGTCTCTGTTCTTCCCACTTTTGTGAAGTTGAGTTTCTTTCCCTTGAACAGCTTCTGTGATATAATGGAATGAATAACACGTTTAGGACCCCTGAGACCCAAGTTCCCAAATTCCGTTCCACTTCTACAACCTTGTAATCATTTTTATGCTTGTCTTCTACTAACTTTCTCCAATTCCTTTTCCTTATACTTTATGAGATTGTTTTAAGGATGTACATAGTATAAGAAAATGCTTGGTGCATTGTAAAATCTTAGCAAATGACAGGCATTATGACTATCACCTACTAGGAAGAAAACAAGGACTTCGGTAAGTTGTTCTACCAAGTACAGTACAAAATATAGTGGCTTAATCAAGGTCATAGATAACTGTGGAGGGTGAGCATATTAGGACTGTTTGGGCTCATTGATATTCTTGTCATCTGATAGGACCAATGTGCTATCTCAGTTTTTCTGTCATCTTTCTTTTGATGGATAGGAGAAAGGTCTAAAACAGAAATTAGTGGTTTTATGAATAAGGACTAGAATCAGAATCCATGTTATCATACATCTGGCAACAAGAACAACAGGTAAAGTATTCAGTTAGGTGGTCATATTGCCATCCAAAAATTTATTCCTGAGAAAGAAAAGGATAATAAATATTGCCAGATAATATCATTCCACTAAGATTGTGCTTTTCCTGGTTCTATTTTCTTATTTTCTCCCATTATTTTCTAAAAATAAACTCTGTTTTGCAAATTATAATATTCTCTTCCCTCTAGTGGTGATGGCCTTAGGATAATCACTAATGTTATGATTTTAGTGTTTTGCTACATATGACATTTGTTATGAATATTGACTTCAGTTACAGTTGGCAGATTTAGAATGTGTAGCCTTAACTATTCATAGAAAGCCTTATAATACTTATTCCTCTTATTATGGTCTACAGTCTGTCAGCAGAATTGGTAGTAGTATAATGACATGTGTGTCATATTTATGAAGCCTAACGAGCTCAATTTATGAATCAGTATATTCATTTATGTCCACCTATTTCTACTCAACAAAAGGAAAACAAAAATGACACTCTAATCTGGGCAAAACAACAGCTGCAGCTCAAATATGTTATGTGTTGGTAGCTTTGAAACTTCTTCACATGATGGGAAATATGTCTCTTTTATCCTGAAGTCTTTTGCATTTCCTTATTTTTCTCTTCCATATTGTGATAGACACATCATTCTTAAAATTGTGATTAATGTACAGTGATTCCCCTTCCTGTTTTCTTTGAAAACTGTTACACCTTTCTTTTCCTTTAAAATGTTGCTATTTTGACAAGTTTGGATTTCATTTCAGTGTTCTCATTTTCCCTCCTTAAAATTTCAGTCCACTTATATGATGATAATTCTACTTGCATTTTGAATTTATTTATTAAATTTCTCTCCTTAAATTAAACTTTGAAACACATCATCAATATTTGATTCTCTACTAACTCATTCCCATCAGCACACAAAACATTTTCTGCTAGCCACTGACATTTGCATATTTTATTTATTTTACATCTAGAGAGTGTTCATGTTTTGAATGCATATACTCATAAAATTATGTCTACCTAATTACCTAATTACCTTTACTGATCATTCTTTCTTACAAAGATCCTAACTACATCGAACTCTCACCCTTAATTAACCATTTCATTGTTTTGTGTCACCAGATTATTTTCTGGAGTTTTGTATTAATTGAATGATAAAACATCAATCATTTTGTCTGGTTTATTACTTATTTATTTGTTCATAATTGATTGGAGTTACTAGGAGTTTGAACTCAGGGCCTCACACTCATCCAGTGCTCTACCACTGACTAGCACCCTCAGACCCTTTTTCTTCTCTAATTTTGAGACAGGGACTAAGTTGCACAGCTGCCTCTGGCCTTCAGCTTGTGATCCCCATGCATCAGCTTCCCTAATAGCTGGGATTCGAGGCATGCACTACCACTCTTGATTTATCTTTTTATTTATTTACTTTTTTAGTTTTTGCAGTGCTAAGCATTGAACACAGAGCCTTGAACATGCTTTCAAGTAGTCTTAGCACTGTGCTTCCTGGCCCTGCCTGGCTTATTTAACACAGTATAATTATTTTGAGGTTCATGCATAGCTTTGTGTATATCAAGCTTAACTTCACTTCTATTTTTGCATGGTATGCTCTTGTATTTGTATGTAAAAATTTGTTCATAGATTCACCATATGAACATTTGTTTCTAACTTTTTACAATTACAAATAAAGCTGTTATGATTATTGATGCATGTATTTGTATGGATATTTTCATTTCTCTTGAGTTAATAACAAAGATGGTATTCCTTTTCTAAATTTCATATTTCAATTGTTTTGCTTCTTTCATACTGAAATAAGACTACATTTTGTACATTGATTTAGATACCTATGATCTTTCTAAACTCAAAGAAGATTTTCTTAAAAGAATTTCTCTTGTTGGTATACTGGGTGTTAAACTCCGGACCTTGCACATGCTGGACAAGTGTTCTTCACTGAGCTGCATCTTCAGCCTTTTTAAAACTTATTAACTAAATAATTAATCATTTTTCAGTACTGGTGGTTGAGCCCAGAGTCTCCTCCATTTTAGGCAAGCACTCCACCACTGAGCTGTACCACTAGCTCCTTTTATATTTTTTTATTTTTTATTTTGATACAAGGTCTCTTTAAGTTGCCCAGGCTGCCTCTGGCCTTGAACCTAAGATCTTGCTGCCCACCCTCCTTTGTCTCTGTTATTACTTAGTCCTGGCATTCACTTCTGACATTACAGGTGTGATACCAGAGATGCTAAATTGCATGGATGCCTCTTGACCTCAAACTTATGATCATCCTGCCTCAGCCTAAGAGTGCCTGGGATTATAGGCATGCACCACCATGCCTGGCTTTTCAAAGATTTTTAGAGTTAGATGTGATGGCAAAGCTGGGTTCCCAGAACTTGGAAGGATCAGGCAAAAGGGTCTCTAGCTGGAGGTCAACCTGGGCTACATAGTAAATTCAAGGACAGCCTGTGATACACAGCAAGACCTTGTCTCAAAAAAAAAAAAAAAATGGATGGTTGTACATAGACAATTATGTCATCCTGAAATTCTTGACTACAGAGTGTTTTGCTACTTTCTTTTCAATCTCAGTGGCATTTACTTTACTTAACATAATGTGCTTACTAATTCTTTCAACAGGATGATCAGCAGTGGTAAGTGAGGACACCCTTTTTTGGTGCCTATTCATAAGGGAAAAGCATTCTTACCATTCTGTAACTATTAAATATGATATAACTATAGGTTGTATGGGAGAAGGACCTGGCAACCCCCTCCCAAAAAAAATCAATCTGCCATTGAAAACCCTATGAACAGCAGAGAAGCACTGACAATAGTGTTTCCCCTGTTGTACAGAGGGTCGCTATGAGTCGGATACCGACTCGACGTCACCTAACAGCAACAACAACATAGGCTGTATGCAACTGCTCTTTATATGGTTAAAGAAATACTTATCACTATTTTACTGAGAGTTTTTTTCCTATAAATGGTTGTCCAATAATGTCATATATTTCTTCGAAATCTATGACAATAATAACATGGCATTTTTTATTTATCCTGTTAATGTGGTGAATTGATTGATTTTCAAATGTTGAGCTAACCTTGCATTCCTGAGATTCACCCCAGTAGGGTTAAAGTTTTTAATCCTGTTGAGTATCTTTAATGTTTATATTTATGATGGATATTGGCTTGAAGTTTTATTTTATTTTGTTTTATTTTGGTATTAGGGAATACTGTCCTCATTAAACTTGGGAACGGTCTCTCTACTATTTTCTGGAATATTGCCTACAAACAACATTAATACTTCCTTAAATATTTGTTAGAATTTTCCAATAAAGCCACTATCTTTTCTTTCATACTAATATTTTTGTTCACGTCTTTCTTTTTTGTGGGACTGGGGACTGAATACAGGACCTCACACATTGCAAATGCCCCCTACCACTGAATTGCATTCCCAGCACATTTTATTTTATATATTTTTTTATCTTGAGACTAGATTTGCCAAATTAAGTAGGCTGCCTCTGACATTGAACTTGTAATCCTCCTTCCTCAGGCTTCTGGGTCACTAGGATTACAGGTGTGAGCTACCAGGCCAGGCCATTTTTGTTTACTTCCATACTCCATTTTCTAAAAATTTCCCACTTGCTTAATCATCAATTCATGTGTCCATTTATTTCCCTTAGAAAACATGTTCTGTTGAAGTAAACTAAGAGGATAACTGTACAGTATTAGATTTGAGCTTGAGAACTGCCCTCCATTTGCTATATCCATATTTCAAAGTCATATAACTATTTTCATTAGTATACTAATACTTCTTTTGAGTAATATGCTGTGTTCAAAACAAAAGTACAATTAAAGAAAACATGTGGAAATTATAATGTAAACGTTATCATACTACATTTTCTGATTCATTATTTTTCATAGGAAATACTTGTAAAGTTACACTTTTAA
>VMDO01024341.1:0-29882 GCA_007922755.1 Pedetes capensis
GCACCTAACAACAACAACATGTCAGATGGAAGAGCCTTGTTAAGACAAACTCTGTAAGGGAGACATAGGGGTGCAGCTAGAGTGATTAAAGTAGAATTTAAAACAGAATGTTGCTTCGGTAGTCAGGTTATGCCTGTTCCATTGTGTTGTTCACCTATGACATGGTCAAGAAGAGTTCTCAGTTGGGTACCATAGCACATGCCTATAATCCCAGCAGCTCAGGAGGCAGAGGTAGTCAGATCACAGGTTCAAGGCCAGAGTCAGCCTTCGTAATTTCGTGAGACCCTGTCTCAAGATATAAAACACAAAAAAGGAGATGAGATTGCAGCTTAGTGGCAGAGTACTCATAAAAATATTTGCAAGGCCCTAGGTTCAGCACCACTTGCACCATAAAAAAAAAAAGTTCTTATGGGCATGGGGGTGACAAAAGTGCATTTGAAGTGACCAAGGCTGGCCCCACCCAGACAGAAGATACTCTTCTTGTCATACTCTTGTCATAGTTCTGTTTATAAACTGTGAGATAGGTTGTGGGTTCTGGTCACCACGCCGAAGCCCTGCAAAGACTTTGGAGAACCAGCATGCCAAATGGTCCCATCTTCCTTCCAGCCTCTCCTGCTCACATCTGTGGGTCCTTGTGCTCCAGAGCTGCCTGCCCCCGGAAGTCCACATTTTTCACTCCATACACTCAGTGTCAAGTGTCCTTAGTTGTTTCTGCAAGTCTTCTGTATCCACTGTGGAAGGGTTTTCCACGCCTCCCCAGGGCTAGGCACGATCTGCCTGCCTATGGGTTAATTCAGGTCTGGCTGCAGAGGCTGCAATATCCACCTCTCTCCAAATGGGGCGCTGTGCTGCTGGGGTTTGCCCAGGACAGAGAGGTCTCCAAGGACCTAGACATTCAGTGCTATGGCCAGGAAAGCTTAGGGCAAACTGAGATGTGTTAACTGCCCTACCAGTGCCTGTCAACCCAGTGGCTGTGCTCTGTGCTGTGCACCTGCTAAGGATTTGTGCTTGCTCGGATGCTACCCCTTTCTGCCTTCCCCACCAGGCAGCAGCAGGCTGTGCGGTGGAGCTTGGGTACAAATATCGGGTGTGAACTTGAGTTATGATTGGTAATTAAAGTGAGCTTTTCCCTTTTTGTGTGACCAGAGTCAGTCGGAGAGAAAGCCTCACAAACACATGTGAACTGGTCCACAGGATCCTGCCTGAAAGGCTAATTCAGGACACAGGTCTCACTGTTAGCATCTGCATCATGCTTAGAAGTTTTGCTGCATTGTTCTGGATTAAAATAGCATCTGTGTTTCTTCTGTACAAGGCTGGCATTTCTCTCTCATGTCAGATTTTTTTTTCCTTTTATTAGTAAATGATGGTGGGGTACAGAGTAATACAGCATTGACTTTTTCCATTATGCAACCGTTATATCGCTTCTGGCTACATTTTCATCAGCAGACAAGGTTTATGGAGCCTTATGGCCAATATGTAGTAAAACTTAAATGTATATTTGGGTTATATTCCCCTTTTTTCCAATGTACTCACAACACTGCGCTCTTTATATTGAGATTATCCTCCCCCTTTTCATCCCTCTATATTGACCCTCCCCCATCCCACCTTCCCCAATCTTCGCTTCCCTCTGCTGATTCCCTCCTCCTTTCTGCTCTTTATATTGTCCTTTCTTTGCTAAGTTTAACTGTGCCTTTTTTATATGTCAGCTTATGTATAGGATTATTTTTTTCTTCCGTTAAGTACGATTCGGCTCCTATATATCTCATGTCAGATTTATTCCTTGCCAAACATTTGGGGACTGGTCAGAGAAATGTGACATTTCCTCAGTTTCTCTTGTTTCCATGGTGTCCCCATGGCCACTGACCAAATCCCTAGGATGTTTTGGTTATTGTCTTTTGGCTGTGGGGTTCGAAGAGGCTGGTTGCTGCCACCATGGCTATAGCCATAGGAAGCCTTCCACTGGAAATCATGCCATTGATAGGATCCTCTGGGAGAGTCATGCCTATGGGCGTGGCTAGAGAGAGAAGGGGCTGGGATTTAGCTCAGTTGGTAGAGCGCCACTCTGCAGTTTCTGAGGTCCCTAGTTCAAGTCCCAGCCCCACAAAAGTGGGAATGGCAATCCACTCCTGAGGCAATCCCGAAACATTCAGCCCTTGAAAACCCTATGAGGGTTGCTATGAGTCCCATACGACTTGACGGCACCTAACAACAAGAGAGAGAAGGCATTGACAACAACAGGACTGAGGTAATCTGATTACAATTCCTAACTCATTATTTCTTTATTTGTGTTCTGTATTGCAATGCCATTCATGAGAAACACATTTTTAAAAAACATCATTACTATAAAATTTGTTAAACTGAGTGTAAACATTTTATCAGCAATATGTTCCAAAGCGTTTTATTTTTTCTTCCTTCCTTCCTTCCTTCCTCCCTCCCTCCCTTTCTTTCTTTTTCTTTTCTTTTCTCTTTCTTTCTTTCTTTTTTTCTTTCTTTCTTTCTTTCTTTCTTTCTTTCTTTCTTAACTAAAACATTATTTCACAGCTGCCTTGCTCCTAGGCTGGGTCAGAAGTTAATAATATCTCTGCCTTGGGATAAAATTGGGATGTTGCTGCCTGTCTTGTGAATTAGGCCATCGTGAGTTTTTCATCCCTTTATGGCTGCAGCAGGAAGCGGCGCATCATCATTACGAAGCTTTCTTTTTTCTTTTATCTTGGACCATCAAGTGTAATCAGAGGACCAGGAGGGCCTGTGTTCCTTGGAAGGAGAGTTCAGACAAAAACATTTGGTTTACCAGTCCCCGGGGAGCCATGGGCTTCCCACACAAGGGAGCTTGCTCGGCACAAATGCTACCCAGACAGCAGAGACGTTCTTGAAAAGAAAGACCTTTCTAAGGGCAGAAACAGATTTCTCTTTGGCTTTTAAACAAGTAACATCCTTGAGGGTCAATAGCTTTGCTCCTTCACCTTTGCTGATGTTATACTTTTAAAGTTAAGGTTTGTAAGTTTGGGATTCAGAGTGGTGTTGCGAGTGGGGCCCAGATCACTAGCAAATGACCAGGGGTGACTGATGCTCAGAGCAGTTATTTCTAGGGGACAGGGAGAAACTGTTGTTCATCAGACTCACCTGAGTCTGAATTCCAGCCACCTCTGGCTGTGTGACCTTAGAGATATTACTCAGCCTCTCTGCTTCATTTTTCTTCTTTCTGAAATGAAGATAATGTTTACCTTAGAGAGCCATTAAAAATTAAAAGTCAAGCCAGTGGCGGTGGCACAGACCTGTAATCCCAGCAGCTCAGGAGGCGGAGCCAGGAAGATTGCAAGTTTGAGACCAGAGGCAGTCTGAGTAATTTAGCAAGATCCTGTCTCAATAAATAAATAAATAAATAAATAAATAAATAAATAAAACAAAAATTAAAATTAAAATTAAATTAAATTAAAAGGTGGGCCATATATACATTTCAGCAGCAGCTGCTTACTAGCATGATTACTATTTCAGAGGTCTCTGTAGGTGCTGCCCTCTGAGAAGGCTCAAGGGAGGCTCTAGTGATGCTGTGGAGACCAGTGTATGCTGGGCTGTGAGAGGCAGGGCATGGGGACCACTGCAGCCTCATTGTGACCAGGAAGATGCTTCCTCTTCTCTAGTCTGCATGGTGACCATAGGGCATTGGTTTTTCCAGCATTTGTGTGATCACGATCATTCCAAATGAACTTTCCCTGTTCAGCCCCATGGGGAGGACAGAACTGATTATCCATACAGGTGTTAAGAGGAAAAGCTCATTTTGAGGAATAGCACAGACATTTATAGAACATTCGGAAAGAAGTGAAAGCCAGATAACAGCCCCTTTACCCTTTGCCTGTGGTTTCTAGAAGAGCCTTGGAGGACCGTGATCCTCCCCTGCATGCGCTTTGCAATCTGGAAATGGAGCCCTGGTGTGTTGCTGTCCGTTGGTTGATGTGACAGGTGAGCACCTCTGGAGGCCCCCCTTTCCCGGCCCTCCATGGAGCTGGTTCACCTCAGGCACCCGTGTGAGCTGAGGCAAATGACTGTTGTCCCAGTGCATGGATCCAGGGCCGGCTACATCTTCTTTTTAAAATGCAAAATTTCTGGTCCCAGGATCTTAATTGCAATTCCATCTCCCAGGCACCAGTCCCAAGACTTAACTATCATACGTAAGTTGTTCAAACTTTCAGGGAATCGTGGTCCCTGCCACCGCAGAATTCTTAATCTGGCGGGGGAAACAGGCGCAGAACTGTATAATTACCGTGAGCGTGAGAGACGCCCTGAGAGAGGGCGTGTTATGGTAGCAGGAAACCTAACGAGGTCCTGAGGGATCAGAGAGCCTCTGGAAAGGCACATTTTTGAAGGGTAGGGAAGAAATTTCCGAGTGAAGAAAGAGTGCAGGTGTCATTAAGGGGAAACAGTGTATGCAGATTTCAGAAGGTAGAGAAAGTCTGGTGCCCTTGAGTAGCTGGAATTCATTTGTGATGGTTGTGGGACAAGTGCGTGGGGAGGTTTCAGAGTGGTGAATTAGCAAGACGTAGATTGTTGTTGTTGTTAGGTGCTGCAAGAGGACAGAAAATGTGAACTCATGCATGATCCCCAGTAAAACACAGAAAGGAGCTTAGGGGTTACTCTGAAGACAATGGGGACCACTGGCTGACTGTCCTGAAGGGGAATTAAAGTGGGATTCCCAAGAAAGGAGAGATCCCAGGGTAATTATAAGCCTTCAGGAGGACTGATTAATTGCTAGCAATGACCTCCGCACACGTCTGTCAGTGTACCATATGGTGAGGGCTTGCCCATTGCTGTGATGCAGAAAGCAATGCTACCTGTATTTCAGATACCAGCAGGGGCCACCCATGGTGGACAGGTTTCATCTGAGCTTCCAGACTAAGGCAGACTAGGGAGAAGGACCGGGCAGCCCACTCCTGAAACAATCAGCCATTGAAAACCCTATGAATAACAGAGAGGCACTAGCAAATATAGTGCTGGAAAATGTGCCCCTCAGCTTGGAAGGTACTCACACGATGACTGGGGAAGAGTTGCCTCTTCATAGTAGAGTCTACCTTAATGGGGGAAGTGGAATAAAGCCCCAGGGACCTCCATTTGCTGATGTGGGAGAAACAACTATAAACATCCATTAATAATTGGAATGTGGAATATACATAGTATGAATCTAGGAAAATTAGAAATCCTCAAATAGGAAATGGAGTGCATAAATACTCTAGGCATCAGTGAACTAAAATGGACTGGCACAGGCCATTTAAAGCAGATAATCCTATGGTCAGTCTACTATGCTGGGAATGACAGATTAAGGAGAAATGGGGTTGCATTCATAATCAAAAAAGGCATCTAGAGATCTGTCCTAAAATACAATGCTGTCAGTGATAGAATAATATCCATATGCCTACAAGGAAGGCCAGTTAATATGACTATTATTCAAATTTACACACCTACCCCTAAGGCTACAAATGAAGATAGGGAACATTTTTTCCATATTTTGCAATCTGAAATAGATCGAACAAACATCAGGATGTACTGATAATTACTGGTGACTAGAATGCATAGGTTGGAAACGAAAAGCCTCAGTAGTTGGAAAATATGGCCTTGGTGACAGAAACTATGCTGGACGTTGCACAATAGAGTTTTGTCAGACCAATGACGTTTTCATTGCACATACATTTTTTTCTTGAACATAAATGGTGACTATATACATATAGGGCTGGGATTTAGCTCAGTTTGTAGAGCACTGCGCTGTCGTCTCTGAGGTACTGAGTTCAATTCCCAGCACCACAAAAATGGGAGAAGGACCTAGCAATCCACTCCCAAGGCAATCCTGAAACAGTCAGCCATTGAAAACCCTATGAGGGTTGCTATGAGTCAGATACCAACTCGATGGCACCTAACAACAACATATACATGTAACTCACTGGATGGAACACACAGGACCAAAGTGACTACATTTGTGGGAAAAGATGATGGAAAAGCTCAAGATCAAATGTCAGAATGAGACCAGGTGCTGACTGTGGATCAGACTATCAACTGCTCATATGCAGGTTCAAACTGAAACTGAAGAAAATTATAAGGTATGACCTTGAGTATATCCCACCCGAGTTCAGAGACCACCTCAAGAACAGGTTTGCTGCATTAGACACTAATGATCGAAGACTGGATGAGTTGTGGTATGACACCAAAGACATTTATGAGGAAAGCAAAAGATTATTGAAAAGACAGAAAAAAAAAGAAAAGACCAAATTACATGTCTCTGAGACTCTGAAACTTGCCCTTAAACATCAAGCAGCTAAAGTAAAAGGAAGACATGATGAAACTAAGGAACTAAACAGAAGATTTCAATGGGCAGCTTGAGAAGACAAAATCAGATATTGTAATGATATGTGCAAAGAGCTGGAGATAGAAAACCAAAAGAGAAGGGCATGCTCTGTTTCTCTCAAGCTTAAGGGATTAAAGAAAAAATTCAAGCTGCAAGTGGCAATAGTGAAGGATTCTGCAGGGAAAATACTAAATGATGTAGGAAACATCAAAAGAAGATGGAAGGAATAACAGAGTCATTATACCAAAGAGATTTGGTGAATGACCAACCATTTCAAGAGGTTGCATATGATCAGGAACCAATAGTACTGAAGGAAGAAGTGGAAGCTGCCTTGAAGGAACTAGTGAAACACAAGGCCCAGGCTTTAATGGACTACCAATCAAGATGTTTCAACCAACAGATGCAGCACTGGAGGTGCTCACTTGTTTATGCCAAGACATTTGGAAAACAGCTAGCTGGCCAACTGACTGGAAGAGATCCATATTTGTGCCCATTCCCAAGAAAGGAAATCCAACCAATATGGAAACTGTCTAACAGTATCATTAATATTACACGCAAGGAATATTTTGCTACAGATCATTCAAAAGTGACTGCAGCAGTATATAGACAGGGAACTGCTGGAAAATCAAGCCAGATTCAGAAGAGGACATGGAACAAGGGACATCATTGCTGATGTCAAATGGATATTAGCTGAAAGCAGAGAATACCAGAAAAATATATATCTATGTTTTACCAACTATTCAAAGGCATTTGACTGTGTGGATCATAAAAAATTATGGATACCATTGCAAAGAATGGAAATACCAGAGCACCTAATTGTCCTCATGAGGAATCTGTACATGGACGAGGAGGCAGTTGTTCAAACAGAACAAGGAAACACTGCCTGGCTGGAAGTCAAGAAAGCTGTGTGTCAGGGCTGTATCCTTTCACTGTACTTCTTCAATCTTTATGCTGAGCAAATAATACAAGAAGCTGGACTTTATGAAGAAGAACATGGCATCAAGGTTGGAGGAAGACTCATTAACAACCTGTGTTATGCAGATTACACAACTCTGCTTGCTGTAAGTAAAGAGGATTTAAAATATTTACTGATGAAGATCAAAGAACATAGCCTTCAGTATGGATTGCACCTCACCATCAACAAAACAAAAATCCTTACAACTGGGTCAGTAAACAACTTCATGACACATGAAGAAAAGATTGAGGTTGTGCAAGATTTTGCTTTGCATGTTTCTACAATCAACTCATTGAAGCCACACTCAAGAAACCAAAAGATGCATTGCATTGGGAAAAGCTGTTGCAAAAGACTTCTTTAAAGTACTGAAAAGTAAAGATATCACATTGAAGATTTTAAAGTACTGAAAAGTAAAGATGTCACATTGAAGATGAAGGTGTGCTGACTTATGCCATGGTATTTTCAGTTGCACCACATAGTTGTGAAAGCTGGACATTGAATAAAGGAGACAGGAGAAGAATTGATGCTTTTGAATTATGGTGCTGGAGATGAATATTGAGTATACCATGGACTGCCAAAAGAACCAACAGATCTATCCTAGAGAAAGTGTGACCAGAGTGCTCCTTGGAAGCAAGGATAGCTAGACTGCATCTTACATATTTTGGACGTGTAGTGAGAAGGGCCCAATCCCTGGAGAAGGACATCATGTTTGAGAGAGTGGCAGGTCAACGAAAAAATCAAAAACCCTCGACTAAATAGATTGACACAATGTCTGCTACAAGGGGTTTGAACATAAATAGGATCATGTGCCTGGCAGAGAATGGGGGAGTTTTTCATTCTGTTGTACATCAGGTCACTATGAGTCAGACCCAACTAGATGGCACCTAACAATAATAACACCAACAATATCTTGGCCCTAGAATCTCCAGAGAACTAAGCAAAGGCAAATGTTTGCTGGGTCTTTTAAAGAATTCAGCAGAGGGGTGATCCTTCTGCAAGGGCATGAAAAACTAGCCAAGTGGAATACAGAAGCAGAATAGCATTGATTAGTAACCTGATATGCAAAGGCGTCTCACCAGAGGGGGAAAGACAGGAACACAGACAAAAAAGGCCCTCTCAGGGTGGGCCTTCATGGCAAATACCCCAGATAGAAGCAGGAGCTGTATCTGGGGTCTGGCAATCTAGTTGCCATGGTTACATGGGAGGGGTGAGTCCCATGACCAGTCTTGGAGGTATAAGAACAAAAGGGAGGCTTTAACAGGTGGCGTGGGGAGGGGGACAGAGGCTTAGGGGTTACAGAGTTGTGAAATCATCGAAAAGAATACTCTTGAGATTTTAACTTACAGAAAACAGGAGCTATAGAGATTTAGGAGACGTGGGAGCCAGGAGAAGGGGGGTCTTTAGAATCTCTTCCAGAAGGGCACAAAAGTGCACTCTGTGATGTGCAGTGCAAGTGCAGAGGATACAAGATGTGGGACTTAATTAGGGATAAGGCAGTGAGTAGGGAGTTGTAAAGCAAAAGTGTGTGAAGAGACTGAGGCAGATAAGGGAGTAATGAGATCAGGCTAAATTCCTAGACTAAGGTATTCAGGTTAGTGGTTTAGATTCCTCCTTGATTTTTTTTAAAATTACAATTATCTGGTTAACTTTTCCTTTTATCTACCTTCTGGAATATAATTCCAGCTGTGTGTGTGTGTGTGTGTGTGTGGTACTGGGGATTGAACCCAAGGTCTCTCACTTGCAAGCTTTGCAAGTGCTAGACCACTGAGCTGCCGCCTCTAGACCTTTTTTTTTTTTTTTTTTTTTTTTTACTTTTTTGAGACATGGTTTCACTAAGTTACTCAGACTGCCTCTGGTCTCGAACTTGCAATCCTCTTGCCTCCACCTCCTGAGCTGCTGGCATTACAGGCTTATGCCACCGTGGCCAGCAATTCCACCTATTTTGAAGTATTTAAAGAATATGCACTAGGCCAGGGTGATGGTGTACACCTGTAATCCCAGCTCTTGAGAGGCAAGACAGGAGAATCAGGAGTTTAAGTTCAGCCTGGGTTACATGATGCATTCCAGATCAGCCTGGGCTACATAGACCGTGTCTCAACAAACAAACAAACAAAGCATGTCTGATAGCTCCAACATCTGGGTCAACTATAGATCTATTTGCATTGACTCTGTTTTCTACAGCAGTTTCACTGATTTGGTCTTTTTTCCTGGCATGTTTGGTAATTTTTTTTTAATTGAGTTATGAACACAGTGTTGAAAACATTTTAGATACTTCAGATGATGTTTTCTTCAGATAAGTCATCTCCTCCTTCCTTTTTCTTCTCTTCTCCCTCCTTCTCTTCCTGTAGATGTTAAACCATTGATGCAAAAATATATAGCATTGTGTTGAAGAACATTATATTTGGCATGTCATTGGTCAAGGGTTGGAGGAGATTTGACCAAGCCAGCTAACAGGGTGTGTATAAATGAAGAAACACACAGCCACAGAATGAAAAACTAGTGCCTGCCATGGCTGAGTATCACTTCCTCCTGGTTGGGAACCCCATGGCTGATGGGGAGCAAGTGTTCAGATTCTGGCACACAGGGCATTTTCCAACCATATCCCACTGTCTCCCATATCTCCACCCATCTTCTGCAACACTGCATAGTGCATCTGCCTCAGCAACCTCTTCTGCTCAGGCCTCTGGATTGGCCTTTTGGATACCTCGACCAGATGCAAGCCATCAGCCATGGCCAGAAGCCCTGCCCACTCTGCCCTGGTGTCATCCATGCCACAAAGTGCAGGTTGAATGCCACAGGCATACGTAAACCTCAGTGGCCCAGAGGTAGAGTGGTGGTGAACCTGAGCTGGGCTCTTCAGCCAGGGAGGGACACTTACAGCCCACAGAGAAGCCAAAACACGTGTGAGGAGCCCAAGGCAGGTGTGATGTGCTTTATTCCAGGGTGTTCCTCTGCTTTCCCTCTGTGGTGCCACTGCCCGTGGTTTTGCCCTCTGCATGCCCTGTAGCCTATCCATGTCCCCCAGTCCTCTCCACCGCCCGTCCTTTCCACGAATCTGGTCCTCTCTGCTTGTCCTGTCCTCTCAGCCTGCATTACTGGTGGACGGGCTTCTTAAGGCTTTTACACAATAGTGGCTAATTGTCAGGACCATTGCCCAATCACATCACAGTTACATGAGATTACATCATAGTAACATTGTGCATATGCACCAGTCAGTGTCTCTCTCCCACCCTTATCTCAGCCTGTTTACATTCCAATTCAGGTCACCCTGACCTAGCCTAACAAGTGGTAACCTATAGGGCCTCACCCCTCATACTTGGGAGCTCAGCACATTGTGGATGAGTAACTTCACAGTGCCACAACCTAACAAATGTGACTGCCTGTGGCTGTACTGCTGTGGCATCTGATCCCATCAGATCTCGGAAGCTAAGCAGGGTCAGGCCTAGTACTTAGATGGGAGGCCGCTTGGAAACACCAGGTACTGTAGGCTTGGGAGAAAGACCCGGCAACCCACTCCCAAAAATCAATCAGCCATTGAAAACCTTATGAATAGCAGAGAATCACTGACAATAGTGTTTCATCTGTTGTATACATAGGGTCACTATGAGCTAGACACCGACTTGATGGCACCTAACAACAACAAATGTGACTAAAAAAATTTAATCAATTTTAAAAAGTGTTTTAATATAAAAACAGTATAATTAAAATTGTTAAGTTAATGTGATGATTTGTAGATTTAAATATATGACTGTCCCTTAATTTCAGATTTTTAACTGTGCTGTCTGGTGATCCAGTTCTCATATATCTTTAGTTGAACAACTAAATAACTTAGGCCTGCAGCCCTACCACTGTGTCATCCAATGATCCTGTCAGATCTCAGGAGCTAAGCAGGGCTGGGCCTGGTTAGTACTTGGATGGGAGACAGCCTGGGAACCCCAGGTGCTGTAGGCTTGGGAGAAGGACCTGGCAACCCACTCTCAAAAAACAATCAGCAGTTGAATACCCTATGAATAGCAGAGGAGCACTGATAATACTCTTTCATCTGTTGTGTGTAGGGTCGCTATGAGTCGGACACCGACTCCATGGCACCTAACAACAACAACAACAATAAATAAATAACTTAAACTCCAATTCATACCGTGTACTGTGACGTTATTTGGTCTTTACATTGTGTAAATGTTGTACTTATGCATAGGATTAAAATATTCAAATATGTTCTTTTCTCTTTGGTTCTGAACACTTAAAAATAGTGTTCTTTGATGGCAACACTGATGGAGAGGAACGCCAATGTAGGCATTGAACCAGTGTGGCAGTCTTTGCATCTGAGTGGACATCTTGGTATTTCAGGATGTACTTATGTACCACCTGGGAATAGTAGGTGCTGCAGGCTAAGGAGAAGGACCTGGCAGCCCACTCCCAAAACAATCCACCACTGAAAACCCTATGAATAGCAGAGAAGCACCAACAATAGTGCCAGGCATGGCACAGTGTCTGGGAGTGTTTTGTCTGTTGTACATAGGGTTGCTATGAGTTGAACCCAACTCGATAGCACTTAACAACAACACTTACATTAATGTGCTTGGATGACTATTGAAATGAATACACAAATGTGAACAATTACCCTATTGAGACTTCGAAGGTAATGACTATGACGGTGGACCCAAGTTACTGAAGCAGCTCAGGCGTGGAACCCCGCAGCGTAGGACATATGGCCTACTTCAGTTCCAAGTCCCTTCTGTTCTTCTCAGCCTCCTGATGCCCCACAGTGAGAAATGCATCAGCCCTCCCAGCAACCCCCAGGAACCCTGTGAGATCTCTACCTTCATAGAAACTCTCCTCTCCCAACCCTCAGCTGGCACTGTGTCATTCATTAATAAGGAGCAGGTGGCTGAGGCACTTGAGTTACTTTCTGGGAAAACCTGAGATGCCCGAGTCCCCAGTGAGACAGGTGCACCCTTTGTGTTGACCTGCCATTTGCCACCTTCTTGCAATAGTGTGTGTGCACGTGCGTGTGTGCATGCATGAAAAACCAAAAAACTGTGTTTATCCCATCTGAAGTTTCTGGGTCAAATCCCCTAACTCTCAGAAAAATGATTATATTTGGAGATAGTGTCTTTAAAGAGAGAAGCTAAAACCAGGTCATTAGGGTGGTCCATAAACCAATGTGACCCATGTATGGACTTTATGAGAAGAAAAATTTGGACACAGACACATAGAGGGGAATGGAGAAGAAGGAGTAAAGATGGGGAAAGAACCACGATCCGCAAGCCGAGGAGGGAGGCTCGGAGGAAATCAAACCGGCTGCCATCTTGGTCGTGGATTTCCAGCCTTAGATCTACAGGAAGATACACTTCCGGGGTTTCCGCCACTCCATGCAGACTGGTGTGTTGTGGTTTGGCAGCCCTGGCAGCCAGGGTTGGGGAGTGAGATGGGGTGGGGAAGGGGATTAAGGAGAGGGGGGAAGGGAAGGGAAGAAAAGAAGCCAAAAAAAACAGAGAGGAAGGAGGCAGGCTCAGAGGCGGGCTGGCGAGCGGGCAGACCTGATCCTGGTGGCTGGTGGGTGCAGGCTTCAAGGGCCAAGCGGCCAGTCTGGCTGCTTCCCTCTCAAGGAGGGGCTGGGCTTGCAGAGAAGACAAGACACTGCCTGAGGCCTCAGGATTTTATTCTGGGATCCCACACACAGCAGCAGCAAGAAGCAGCTGGCCACCCTGCTGCTCCTGAGTTCTTGGGCTTCTCTCTGGGCCAGGCTGACTGTGGGATTGAACAGAAGAGATGCAAAAACTACAACTCAGCCCAGAGCTGGAAGGAGCAGGGAAGAGCTGGGAGGGCAAGGAAGCAGGAGGGAGCCAGACTCAGCTGCTGTCAAAATCTCAAAACATACACACATAAATATTAACACAAATTTCCCCCAAATCAAAATTCGCTGTGGGAAATTGGAAGTGATATTGGATTTAAAGAGACTTAAATTCAAATCCCTGTTTTGTCATTTTATTGTGTATAAGTCTCTTGGAAAGAAGATACTTAAACCCTCTGAATCTGTGCTTCTGGATTTGTGAAATGAAGATACATCTGCTTTACCATATTATTAGCAGATTATTATTTTATTGGCAATTTTTAATGTGCAACTTAATGAGTCTCATTTCTATACGTGCATTCATTGTACATTGCTCGTGTTCACCTCCCCTTTACCTTCTCCTGACCTCTCTTCCCTCACACTATTAGCCAATTAAAGGACAAAAATGCATGGAAAGGGACTTGGCCTAGTGTGTGGCATACAGTAGGGACTCAGCAGATGTCAGTTCTTCAAACAGAAACAAAGCCTCTCCTCCCACTATCCAAGCACAGCATTCAACAATGACTTTAAAGTGTAAAGAAACACTCCCTGGTTATTTCTTGAGATGGAGCTTGCTGTGGGAAAGTGTGCAAGCGTTGGGTGGGATATGAAGGGATGGAAGAAAGGGTGAGCAGGTAGGAGGTAGGGCTAAAGAGGAAAGAGAGGTCTGGGGACAGGGAGGTCAACTTCATCCTCAGAGTGTTATTGTTTTTAGGTGCCATCAAGTTGGGTCAGACTCATAGTGACCCTAAGTACAACAGAACAAAACACTTCCCAATACTGTGCCAGACACACAATCTTTTTAATGTTTAAGCCCATGGTTACAGACACTATGTCAATCCATCTACTTGAGGGTCTTTTGTTGTTGTTGTTGACCTGCCACTCTCCCAAACATGATGTCTCTCTCCAGGGATTGGTCCCCCCGACAACATGCCCAAAATACATAAGACGCAGTCCAGCCATCCTTGCTTCCAAGGAGCATGCTTGTTGCACTTCCTCTAGGACAGATCTGTTGGTTCTTTTGGCAGGCCAAGTAATATTCAATATTCATCTCCAGCACCATAACTCAAAAACATCAATTCTTCTCTGGTCTCCTTTATCCAGCTTTCATTCTGAGAAATGCACAGCAAAAGAATGTGGGATGGGGAGAGGGAAGCAAGGCAGGCTGCAGAAGATCTTGTAGCAATGCCTCAGGGTGGGGTCCACCCAGAGCTGCAGAGAGCCTCAGGGAGTCAGGTGAAGGCACCTGGGTGGCTGAGCATGTGCAGCCTGGTTGAAGAACCAAGGTGCGCTGCAGCCCAGACCACAGGCGGGAGAGAGCGACAGTGCACCTGTGGGCTTCTTGGGGTGGTTCCAAAGGGGAAGGCTGAAAGAGGGTCCAGAAGTATGCTCTGAAGTTGGGAGTAGAGACCAGGGCAGGTTTCTCTCTTCCTGAGTTATTATGTCTCACCAGAGAATGACAACCGCAATACCAACCCGAGGGAAAAGCCAATGTCAGCAAAAATGTCCGAGACTTGACTGTCACAGTAATTATCACAGTGGACAGTGCCTGTGCTGTGATAGACAATCGCATGCTTTTATTACCTTCTGGAAAGGTCCTGTTTTATGTTAGAGAGGCTGAGAGTGGTAAAGCCTCTTAAGAAAAAAAAAAAAAAAAGAAAGAAAGAAAGAAAAAGAAAAAAGAATAGAAAATAAAAACCTCCAGGTTGTTGGTTCCAAAGTCGTGAATGTAAAACACCTGCCCATGGGCAGGATCAAGATCCTCTGGCTTCGAAGAGCCACACAGCCTTTGGGTGAGACGGGCATCGTTGTGCCACCCCAGGGCTGAGTCTGAAGAAGAAAGAAGCCTCAGGGCTGGATGAGGAGCTAGAATTGTTTCTCATCCCGGCTGGTAGGTACGTGTGCTGAGTGGACAATGGGCAAGAAGGAAGAAAGACAAGAAGGCAGAGAGACTTCTAATTATATTATTTGTGCCTAAGAAATAATGTGTCTAGCCCAGGGCCAGGCACTTAGTAAGTATTCAATACATGGTTGTTGAAGCCAGAGAAAGAGAGAGGGGGAAGGGGAAGGCAGCTACCGTAACATAACCCACATTTATGGCAGCTTGCTAGGTGCCATACTGTCCCCAAGAGTCATTTAATTCCTCTGTCATCTTTGTTGTTGTTGTTAGGTGCCGTCAAGTCGTGTCCCACTCATAGCGACCCTCATAGGGTTTTCAATGGCTGGTTGTTTGGGGATTGCCTCGGGAGTGGATTGCCACGCCCTTCTCCCATTTTTGTGGTGCTGCGAATCGAACTCCGGACCTCAGAGACTGCAGAGTAGCACTCTACCAACTGAGCTGAACCCCAGCCCCTCTGTCATCTTTATGAGGTTGGTATTCACCACCCCCATCACCATTTTGGAGGTGAGAAGACAGAGGCATAGCAAAGTTATCTGCCTAAAGTCTAGAACTGCTGATAAAATGCAGCATGCCCAATGAAATTTGAATTTCAGATCAACAGTGAATCATTTCTAGTATGTTGTTTTTGTTCTTAGTGTAAGTATGTCTTAAATATCACATGGGAATATTTATATTGATAAATTATTTGTTGTTGTTGTTGTTTTTGTTAGGTGCCATCGAGTTGGTATCCGACTCATAGCGACCCTCCTAGGGTTTTCAATGGCTGACTGTTTCGGGATTGCCTTGGGAGTGGATTGCCAGGCCCTTCTCCCATAAATTGTTACTTATTTGAAATTCAGATTTGACTGGGTATGTTATATTCTTATTTGCTAAATGTGGCAGCCATACTAAAGCAACCAACTCAATGAGGATTAGAGGTGAGTCTTGACCTTTGACCACTATACTACATGTAAATATGCCAAGTTTTTATTTCTTAGAAATTTATCTAAAAACAACTCTTTGGTTACAGTCTGCTTAAGCTTTCTACTTTTGAGTCAGTTTGGTAATTAATATTTTCTTAGAACATCCATTGCATCTAGATTTTGAAAGCAGTGGGTGTTGTCCTAAATTTTTAAATCTTCTGAGTGTTTGCAATGTTATTTTCTTAATCATTCCCGATGTGTGCTGTCTTTATTCTTGTTAAAGGCCTAGCCTTTCATTTTCTTAAACTGTTTTGAAGAATAACCTTTGTATTTTATTGTTTAAAATCAAAAGGTTTCCTCATGTAGTAATTTCTGCTTTTATTTTTATTATTCCTTTCTACTTATTTTCATTTGACTTCGTACATTTTTATCTTCTTGGACTGAATGGTGGGTTTATTATTTAAAATCTTCCATATTTCCTAATATAATATTAAGGCTATCCATTTTCTACTAGTGTTATTATTTGGTTGATTCTTATAAGTTTTAATATGTAATAGTCTTAATCTTTACCTTTAATTAAGATTCACTTTTACACTTGATCTTAGCCAAAAGGCAGGGAAGCAGTAAAATTCCAATTGTTGATATTTTTCTTATTCACATATTGTTGAGAAGAGAGCTTGCAGAACTTCCAAGTGGGACTTTTATTTGTGTAGTCTTTATGGACAATGCTTTCCTTGATATTTTCTAGTTATATGACTTCTATTTGTCTTAGAAATAATTGACATTCTTTTTTTTTTTGTGACCTCATACATGGTCTAAGTTCCCAGGACGTATAAAAAGAAGGTACATTTTCTACTTGTGGAGTATGAAGTAATGTGTGCATGTGCATTAATTTTGTTAATTATTATTCAATTCCTCCTTACTTTTAGTTTACGTGTATCTATTTTTTGTTTGTTTGTTTGTTTTGTTTTTTGTGGTACTGAGGGTTGAACCCAGGGCCTCGCACTTGCATGTTCTGCAAGTGCTGGACCACTGAGTTACACCCTCAGCCCCCCCCTTTTTTTTTTCTTTTTGAGATAGGGTCTCGCCTCTGGTCTGAAACTTGCGATCCTCCTGCCTCTGCCTCCCGATCCACTGGGATTACAGGCGTGCGCCACTGCTCCCGGTGACATGTATCTATTAGACTTGAATATTTCTTAGGTATATTAAGGTATCCTAGAATTCCTTAATGCAAGTGTGGATTTGCCTATCTGCCGTATTCCCAGAAGTTGGCATTTTACATAGTTTAATGCTGTGTATGGTGCATTAGAGACTTTGAGCTATTAGAACAGCTTTGTGCATTTTATCTTTTACCATATCTGTATTGTTTAATTACACTTGTTAAAACCACTAAATCAAGTTTATATGATATAAATTTTGCCACACCTATTTCCCATTTCTTTGTACTTGTCAGCCTGCTTTTCAGACTTTTCTCATTTTTAGGAATTGCCATCAGACATAAAATTGGAGTTTGCCTTTTCCCAATCTTAGAGTCTTTGTTCTTTTGTCTTTAGAACAGCTTTTTTGAGGTATGATTGACGAACAACAAAACATACATTTGTAAAGTGCACAATTGCACACCCATGAAAAATAATCACTACAGTGATTGCTTTAGTGATTATTTAATGAGTTTCTCATCATTTATAATAGGCACATTAAATACAGTTACCATAACTGAGATAACAGACATGTTTGGCCTTATGTTTTCTGTGCTATTTTATGTTCTTTCTTTCTTTTTTTTTCCCTCACTGAGATTTGTTGCATTGAAAGAGTTTTTATTTTTAGTTACTATTTGGCCACTGTTTATTTGGAAGCTTTTCTAGGTGCTTCTGGTCTTTGGTAGGTAAATATATTTTAAATAGTATACTTAAATCTGTATTTATTTATCAACACTTTAAGTGTCCCAGTGTCCCAAATGGGGACTTCTTAGTGTCGTTTTTATTCAGCTTGATTGCAGCCACATACCCCACATGGAAATGAAGCTGTTAGGTCCCTTGCACTTTCACCCCCTCTGTCCCTCCATCACCAGCCCTTGGGTTTGGTTGGAATTCTTTGGGAGTTCAGTTCTCAGGGTTTTTTTTTTTTAAGTTTTATAGAATCTTCTGTCTCTTTCGCTCCCTTATCCTGTGGTTGGCAATCCCCGTACATTTCCCTATTCCAGTTTGGCCCTAACTATCGCCTGCTCGGTCCTCATTGCTGAGCTCGCCTCTTAGTCTACCCCTCAGTCACTGGCACTGCCATCTGACTCACCTTCCTCTTTCCCGCCCCAGCCCACCTCCCCCCCAGAGGCATTTTCTGAGACAGTGCCCTAGTCATCCACTGAATGCCCACTCCCCAGACTTGGTGACCCTCAACCCTGAACTCTGTTAGCTCTTGTGACATCTCCTGCACTTTCTACCTGTGTCCCAGCTGCCTGGCTCAGCCGCTCTCCAGCCTGACCTCAGCTCTCTAATTTCCATCGTTCTCCCTACTTTCCACCCTTATCAGCTTGGATTCCACCCTCCAGCCCTGGACAACTCCTTGCCAAACCACTGACTCATTTGCCCCTCCTTATCATAAGTAGAATGGTGCCAACACCAAAGAGGAGCCCACCTGGAACCTATACTCACCCGGGTTAGGGCAGACCCCAAATCCAATGGCAAGAGCTTAGAAAAGAAGGGAAAACAGGCAGAGAAACAAACAGAGAGAAGGGCAATGTGAAGATGGAGTAGAGACTGGAGGGATGGGTCTACAAACCGAACTACGTACAGGAAGCTAGGAAACAGGCATGGAGATTATTCTCCTTCAGAGCCTAGAGAAAGATCCAATGCTACTCACACCCAGAGTTTGGTCTTCTAGCTTTCAGCATTGTAAGAATAAATTTCTGTTGTTTCAAACCACCAATTTGTTATGGCAGTGCTAGGAAACAAATACATTTCTGCTCCTGGACTTGACTGGAAAGGCCTGACCTACTTAAAACCTACTATCTGTGTCTGTGAGCTTATCATGCTATAGGGGCTTCCATGTTGCTGTGATCCTGAAAGCTATGCCACTAGTATTTTATATACCAGCAGGGCCACCATTGGTGGGCTTGCTGAGCTTCCAGACTAAGACAGACTAGGGAGACGGTCTTGGCAGCCTACTCCTGAAACACATAGCCATTGAATCCCTATGAATAGCAGAGAAGCAATGTCAAATATAGTGCTGGAAAATCCCCAGGCTGGAAGTCCTTCAAGAAACAACTGGGGAAGAGTTGCCTCCTCAAAATAGAGTTGATCTTAATGACAGGAATAGAGTAAAGCCCCTGAGATCTCCATTTGCTGATGTGTCATGACTCAAAATGAGAAGTAAACAGTGTCTGCAACAATGGGCTCAAACATAAAAAGATTGTGTGCATGGCACAGTGTCAGAGACTATTTCATTCTGTTGTACATTGGGTTACTATGACTTGGACCCAACTTGACAGCACCTAACGACAACAACTATCTGTGTATTCCTCACTAATACCCTGGATGCCAAATATAGCTGGGGAAAAGCCCACAAGGCTCCTGAGACTCTGTGCTTTCTGGGTATTTCTCTTGCTCAGAAACTTCCCTTCTCAGCCTCCCCTCTGGCTTCTCCCCACCAAACAGCATTGAGGATCCTAGAGGATGCTGGGCTTTGCTCTGCCTTCCCCACTAACACTCTCTCGCTAAGAGAGCCTGGTTAGTCACAGGCTTCATAAACACACAGATATTGATGCTTCTCATTGTTCTTTCTTCAGCCTTATTTTACACTCTTTCATGCCTCCCCTTGGCAGTGTGAATGACATCTCAGATTTAACAGGAGCACACAGAAATCTGGATCTCCCTTCTGACATAGTTACGCCCTACTGCAGTTTTTCACATCTTACTAAATTACCTCAAACCCATGAGTCATCCTTTATTCCTCTTGCACATTTCCCATCACCAAGGCATCATTTCTACCTCCAAAACTTCTCCGAATGCCATCACTTGCAGCCTGTCAATTTCTAAAGCGTGCATCCAAGCCCTAATCATCTCTCTCCACGAGAGTGATTGATCAGGAATTTCTCTTGATTGATCAGGAATTTCACCTCTAGATCTGAGAGTAGAAATCTGATCGGTCTCCGCTTTCCTGAACTTTCCCTCACTCCCTCACCCCCAGCCCTTGCCAGTAACATGGAGAGAAACCCAAGCTCTGTACTGTGAGTCCCCTAAGACCCTGCCAACTTGTAACAACCAGAGTGTGCTGGCCACTGTAATAAATTTGCCCTATGACTAGCAATACTCAAACCATGTAGATGTTGATTTCTTGCTCACATAACAGCACTGAGGTTGGAGAACAGATTGGTAAAGTGTTCTACACAGTCATTTGGGATACAGGTTGACTGTCATCTTCCATGTGGGCTCGCTTTCCAAGGCACCCTGGGTGTCATTTCCATTCAGCCAGCTGGAGTGGAAGAGCTCAGGGAGATGGGTATAGGGGAGACTCCCAGCCATCCCTAATTTCACGGATGCCAGGAAATGGGGTCCAGCTTTGTGCCTTGGAACAGGAGGAAGAGCCTGAATCTCAGCGAGGTGAGAGTGGTCTCTGCATCGCCCTCCATGCCTGCCCATTTCCCCTTGTGCAGCCAGCATGCTTTTCTTTCTGAACAAGCTGAACACCAAGCTTATTTCCTTTTCAGAGCCTGGTTCTCCCACTCAGAATGCCTTCTGTAAGGATGCAAGGTTACTTCCTTGCACTCAACTCCCACCTCACATGTCTTCCCTGAATCTGCCAAAGCAGCTCCAGCACATTCCTCTTCCTCTTTAACATGTAGTCTTCTTCCTAACCCTTGCTATTGTTGTTAGGTACCATCAAGTTGGTGTCTGACTCATAGCAACCTGATGTACAACAGATGAAACACTATTGTCAGTGCTTTTCTGTTATTCATAGGGTTTTCCATGGATGATTGTTTTTTGGGAGTGGGTTGCCAGGTCCTTCTCCCAAGCCTACAGCACCTGGTGTTCCCAGGAGGTCTCTCATCCCAGTACTAACCAGGTCTGATCCTGCTTAGCTTCTGAGATCTTATGGGATCATATGGCACAGCGGTATGGCTGCAGGCTCCTAACTCCTAGAACCAGAATATTTGCTTTTAAAGGACTAGACTTTATGGTGTTCACCTCCATGTCCTGGAACAACACACAAGCTTTTGTTTCGACTTTCGTTAATGTTTCCCTTTAAATAATTTATTAAAAGTTATACTTGGGTGTCATCTATTAAGAGTCTTCTTGTGGTAAAAAAATCTTTCTTTTCCCACATGAATATTTTATTGGATGGTGTAAGAGTCATGGATCACAGTGCTTTTCTCTAAAAACTAAATGTATTTTGTGCCGCTGTCTTCGAGTTGCCCGAGTTGCCGATGAGAAATCTGTTGGTGGTCTGATTCTCTTGCCTTTGAAACTAGCCTTTTCTCTGTGTTTTGAAGTCTATAAGCAAATCCCTTCATTCTCAGAGTTCAGAAATTTTACCAGGGGTATGGGCTCAAACATAAAAATGATCGTGTGCATGGCACAGTGTCAGATAGTGTTTCGTTCTGTTGTACATAGGGTTCTTATGAGTCGAACTTAACTCTATGGCACCAAAAACAACAATGTCTTTTTTAAAAAAATTATCCTCTATGACATTACATGTGTCTTTTCAATTTGAAAGTTTATATCTTTTTCAATGCTCAGGTTTTCCTTCTCGTTACACTTGCTTTTCCTAGGTCTGTTCTATTTGCCTCCCGAAATTACTGCATTTTTGCACATTATCCCTTCTCCATGTCCCTGTCTCATTCTTTTCACTTTTTTCTTTCATATTTTTTGCTTTTACATGATAAGACAGGTCTACAGCTGTACCGTCCTGGCATCCAATCTTGGCAGATCTAGGAAGCTAAGGGGTTGGGTCTAGTTAGTACTTGAATGGGAGATCACCTGGGAATATCGGGTGCCGTAGACTTAGGAGAATGACCTGACAGCCCACTGCCAAAACAAACTGCCATTGAAAACCCTATGAATAGCAGAGAAGCACTGACAATAGTGCTGGGCATGGTACAGTGTCCAGGAGTGTTTCCTTCTGTTGTACAGAGGGTCGCCATGAGTCAGACCCAACTTGACAGCACCTAACAACAACAACAACAAAAAGTCATAAGACAGTTCTTTTACTTGATGTTTTAGATCACTCATTTACTTTTCAGGTGAATCAATTCTAGTATTTTAGTTCAACAACTGAATTTTTCTGTTCAGAAGCTCTGCACTATGGGTCTATTTACATCGTTTACAACGTTTCGCATGTTTCTTTGATGAAAGCTTCCTCCTTAGGAAGAGGTCTGGCTCCTTGGGTTGCCTTCATACTCGAAGCCTTGACTTACAATCATTCATTCCAGTGGGTGTGGTTCCTCTAACACATATCCAGGCCGGGCTGATGGGTCCCTCCAGCAGTGGTGGCTTGGAGGACAAGAAGGAGAAGTGAAGGAATGTGGTTTTCTCTCAGTGCTGAGAGCAGAGACCAGGTGGTGGCTGCAGCTCTCTGCTGTGCCTTGGGGACCTGGCAGCTCAGCACGTGGAGCCCGTGTGTGCTGCAGCTGGTCAGATGTCTCACTCCACACTTTGCCAGGAAGGTCTCCTCCTCCCTTGTCACTGGGCCTAGGTCCTCCATGTGGCAGAAGCAAGTCCCACAGCCAGAAGTGGCCCACTGCCCACTGCCCTAGTCCCCTTGGAGTCGGACACCTCAGATGTGCGTTGGCTCCTCTTTAGCATTCAGCCTCAGGGTGACTGCAGGGAATCTGCTGACAGAGGACATCAGAAATGTGGCTCAGGTTGCCAGCCTGTCACAAGTCCTCTGGACTTTGCTTCGGATTTCCACTGCCTCACGTGAAGCTATAACCATAATCTCTCTCCAACTCATGGCTCACCTTCCGCTCCATTCCAAATCAGGTCCGGGCCAGAGACCTGGCAAGAACAAGGGCCCTGAGGGACCATTGCATCCCTTCTTCAAGGAGGGAGGGTGAACGGGGGTTAGAGCCAGAAATGGAGGAGGTGTGGGAGGGTAGGAACCATCCATTATGTGAAGTAAGGACGGTAATGCTCATCTTTGGAGGTCTTAGGAAGGATTCTGTGAGCTGATTCATACATAGAGTATAGGTACTGTTTGCCTTTCTGTAGACAGTTGATTTTGCACAGGGCCTGAATCTCTCAGGGAGCACACTTTATGCCTTGGACTATGAAGGAAACCCTTGACAGGAAAATCCAAGACACAGCACATCAGACTTTGACATAACCCTGCTATATGCGAGGGGTACTTGTTAGAAAAGTTTGAGGAAGCTGCCTGAACTGTGGGCAAAATCCCAGCAGAAACAGAGAGGGGGTCTGGGAAAAGAATTGGACAATTGCCTGGGCCTCCGGTATAAGGCTAACATCAGGAGGGTAGGCGGGCTCCCAGCTCATCCCCACTCTCCAAGCCACTCCCCAGGCAGAAGAATAGTTGGGGAGCAGTATTTTCCCAAAGGGAATTTTCCTGAAGTGGTCACTCTCTATCCTGCTTGGGGGGCTTAGCAGGCACATGCGAGGAGTCCACTGGCCAGAGAGCTAAGGTGTCAATCGTAGCCATCTGTCCTCTCCTGAAACACAGCTAACAGAGCATTCTGTTTGCTGGGTGGTATTGAGAGAGGCAATATGTTTGGAGAGATGTTTAGAGGTCATCTGGGAAGAATAAATAGATTCTTCTTTTTTTTTTTTTTTTTTTGCAATACTGGGGGTTGAACCCAGGGCCTCATGCTTGCGTGCTCTGCAAGTGCTGGACCACTGAGCTGCACCCCCAGCCTGATTTTGTTTTACTTTTTGAGATAGGGTGTCGCTAAGTTACGCAGACTGCATCTGGTCTCGAACTTGTGATCCTCCCGCCTCTGCCTCCCGAGCCACTGGGATCACAGGCGTGCACCACCGTGCCTGGCCAATAGATTCTTCTTTACTGTCTTTAAGACTTAAGCACTCGAAAAAGCGCATCAGAGCAGGTGGCCAGTGGTTCTTTTCAAACCATGCTGGTAAAGACCAGAAGCTGGGGAACTACGTTTGTAGTGGAAGCTGACAGAAGGAAACACAGAAGATCTGCAAGACCTGCCAGCTCAGGTCCTGCTGCATCCAGAGGAAGTTGGCTGTTCAGCTGCCTGTCCCCTGTGTGCCTGTGGGTCTGAGCTGCGACCTGAGGATACTCAGCTGTGTAAGGCGAGGGTCCTCTTCTCCAGAGTCTCCTAGGTTGGGAAAGGCATATGGAAGGAGAGAAGGCAAGAAAATAACAAATAAAGCAGGTGGAATGAAAGGGAAGCCTGGGATTCTGAAGGAGACCTGGAGTGCTCACCCCACCCAACTCTGCCCCAAGAGGAGCATTTCGGGAGACTTCCTATGGAGATGCTCGGAGCCACCTGGAGCAATCAGCTGCCTACACCTGTGTGGAAAGAGCCTGTGCTCCTACCCACATCTAATTTGTGACATCCACAGGTAAGAATCAATCCGGACCAAGAGAATCTGAACCACCGTGTCCCACTCTACCTTTACCCACGACACAGAGGAATCCAGTGGGTCTGGTCAGAGTTTGAATCCTGAACTACCATGGTTAGGGCCAAGAACCTACATGGGTGAACAGGACTTCTAGGCCAGAGGACAAAGGATAGAGCAGAAAAAGCCAGACCCACCCAGCAGACTATAGGGCAGGAGCAGGCCAGGAATGACTGGTGGACTAATGCTTCAGGAAGGCCAATAGAAGAGCAAGGGCAGGAGAGTCTGGGCCTCTTGTACAAGGCCCACATCAGAGGAGCATGAGCTCCTGAGCTGAGAAGTCACGCCTGTCTGTGTGCAGGTAGGTGATCAGCAAAATGGTGAGGGCTAGAGAGAGAGGGAGGGGCAGGCTCCGTGGTAGCTCCATCAAAATCTTCAATGTCCTGGAGGAAATGGTCAATGGGAGAGAATCTGTGATATAGATTTCATCTTCCACCACCTCCAGTGGCTTTACTGAGGTATAATTGGCATACAATAAAGTGCACATACTTACAGGGCAAATTTGATAAGTTTTGCCATATGTAGTGAGATCATCACTGCAATCAACGCCAAAGCCACTATCACACTCTTTATAACCCTGCCCTCTTGCCCACTCACCCCTAGGCAGCCTTTGTGCTACTTTCTATCATTCTCATTACTTTATATTTCCTAGAATTTTATTTCCCCACATCTGTCAGCTTGTGCTGTGCAGGCTTGCATGTGGCTGTGATGCTGAAAGCTATGCCATTGGGATCTCAGATACCAGCAGGGCTATGCATGGTTGACAGGTTTCAGCTGAGCTTCCAGACTAAGACAGACTAGGCGGAAGGACCCAGCAGCCCATTCCTGAAATAAATAGCCATTGAAAACCCTAAGAACAGCAGAGATGTGCTGGTGCCATCGAGTTGGTATACGACTTATAGCGACCCTATGTACAACAGGGGAAACACTATTGTCAGTGCTTCTCTGCTGTTCATAGAGTTTTTAATGGTGGATTGATTTTTGGGAGTGGGTTGGTGGGTCCTTCTCTCAGGCCTACAGCAGCTGGTGTTCCCAGGTGGTCTCCCATCCAAGTACTAATCAGGCTCAACCCTGCTTAGCTTCCAAGATCTGGTAGGATCAGATGCCACAGGGCTATGGCTGCAGGTGAACAGCAGAGAAGCACTGTTAAATATAGTGCTGGAAAATGAACCCCCTAGGATGGAAAGCAGTCAAGAAATGACTGGGGAAGGAGAGTGGACCTTGATGATGGGAATGGAGTAAAGCCCCTGGAATCTCGTTCTGCCAATGTGGCTTGACTCAAAAAGAGAAGAAACATAGTGGCTACAACATTGGGCTCAAACATAAAAAGATCGTGTGCTTTGCATAGTGTTGGGTAGTGTTTCATTCTGCTGTACATAGGGTTGCTATGAGTTGGATCTGACTCCATGGTACCCAACAAACAAAAGCAGTTTTATTTAAATGAAGCTATACATTATATGCGGGCTGGGATTTAGCTCAGTCGGTAGAGTGCTGTGCTGCAGTCTCTGAGGTCCTGAGTTCAATACCCAGCACCACAAAAATGGGAGAAGGGCCTGGCAATACACTCCCAAGGCAATCCCAAAACAGTCATCCATTGAAAATCCTATGAGGGTCGCTATGAGTCAGATACCAACTCGACGGCACCTAACAACAACAACATACATTATATGTTTTTCTTTTGTAACCCCTTCCATTCACCATAATTATTTTGAGAATTTTCCAAGTCTCTTGTATCAGTAGTTCATTTTATTCTATCGTTGAGTTGTATTCTATTGTGTGGATATACAACACTTTGTTATCCATTCACCTGCTAAAGGACACATGGGTCATTTCCACTATTACGAATAAGTCTGCCATGATCATTTGAGTCTAAGATCTCCTATGAACAAATGCTTTCTGATCTCTTGGGTCAATCGCTAGGAACTGGGTCATGTAGTAAAAATAAGTTTGACTTTTTAAGAAAACTTTTAACCTGTTTTCCAAAATGGTTCTTCCATTTTACATTCTTACCAGCAGTATATGATAATTATAACTCCTCACTGACACTTGCTTTAGTGAAGATTTTTCATTTTATGTATTTTAGGAGGCATGCAGTGATATTTAATTATATTTTAATATGCATTTCCCTAATAGAAAATTATATTGAGTTTTTTTATGATTCTTTGTTATGTATATATCTTCTTTGGTGAATTACCTGTTAAAATCTTTTGACTATTTTTAAATACTGTGTTGCTTATTTTTTCTTATTGAATTTTAAGAATTATTTATATATTATAGATACATGCCTTTTACTAGGCATTTGATTTACAAATATTTTCTCCCAATTTTTGGCTTGGATTTTCTTTCTCTTAACAATATCAGCAGAAATTTTTACCTTAATGGAGTCCAATCTATCAACTTTTTTCTTTATGACTATACTTTTAGTGTTATAGCTAAGAAATAATTGCTTGGCCTAGGGCTATGTCTATTTTAAAGAATTTTTGGTGTTTGTGCCCTGTCCAAGAATTGGAACTCAAGGGCATTATTCAGGAAAATACCAAGTCTCAGATTTACTCTTATTTCCGTTGAAACAACTGCAATCTCCTGAGTTTGTATCAGCCTATGGAACTGTCAGCCAGAATTATTGCCTCCCAGAGGCTCTGGAATAGTCCAGGTTATCAAGGGGAAATCTCTCATGAGGGCTAGAATGAAGGCCTTCATGAGTACTGGCCTTACTTTCTTCCACTGCCCCCTTTTACCCACCCACATGTCCTTGATCAGTAGGAAAATGTAGCACATAGCCGGGGTATGTTAAAAGTATGATGTGCTGTGTCTTAGATTTCCATCTCAAGGCCTTCCTTCATATTCCAGGGCAGGAGGAGACAAAGTGTGCACCCTGAAAGATTTAGGCCCTGGGAAAAATCAACTGTCTTCAGAAAGGCAAACGGTACCTACTGTATGCATTAATCAGCTCACAGAATCTTGCGAAGACCTATAAAGATGAACATTACCATCCTTACTTCACAGCTAATGATATAGACTTGGAGATGTGGCATAGACTGTCCAAATTACCCTTAATGTAAGAGGCAGACCTGGACTTGAACTTGTGTCACTACATAGAAAGCCTTTTGCTGTACTCATCAAGCAGCTTCCAGGGAAGAATAACCAGTTGGCACTTGGTTCATTTGGAGGAAGAAATATTTATTCCACAGCTACTATCAAGGGCAGGTTTCTGTTCCTATGGCACTTCTAGGACAGATCTGTTGGTTCTTTTGGCAGTCCATGATACATTTAATATTTGTCTCTGCACCATAATTCAAAAGCATCAATTCTTCTCTTGTCTCCCTTATTCAATGGCCAGCTTTCACAACCCCATATGATGTGACTGAAAATATCAGGGCATGAGTCAGGTGCACCTTCATCTTCAATGTGACATCCTTATTTTTCAACACTTTAAAGAGGTCTTTTGCAAAAGCTTTTCCCAATGCAATGTGTCTTTTGGTTTCCTGACTGCTGCTTCTGTGGATACTGATTGTAGAACTAAGTAAACAAAATACTGGGCAACGTCAATCTTTTCTCCATTTATCAGGAAGTTGCATACTGACTCAGTTGTAAGGATTTTTGTTTTGTTGATGTTGAGGTGCAATCCATACTGAAGTCTGTGTTCTTTGATCTTCATCAGTAAATGTTTCAAATCTTCTTTGGTTTCAGCAAGCAGAGAAATTCAGTTGGAACATAGCACAAAATGATTAAAACAATTAAGAGACACAGACTTTGAAGTGTGTAAATACACTTTTCAGAAAGATAGAATCAAGGAAATAATGGAATAATTATGTATGCATATTATAAAAATAAAAGAGGAACTAGTTGTTAAACTTTCTTAGATATGACACTAAAAGCACAAATAAACAATGAAAAAATAGATTGAAAATCACTAAACTTAACAAAGTTTTCTTTCAAAGGACTCAATTAATAAAAACACAACCCAAAGAAAGGGAGAAACTTTTGCTACTCATATACCCATTAAGGGACTTGCATATGCAATATACAAAGAGTTCCTCTAACTCAACCATGAAAAGACAAAGTATTCAATTAAAAATTTGCCAAAGGATCTTTGTAGGCATTTCTCCAAAAAAGATATATTCACAAGTACATGAAAATATACTCAACATAAGCAACCAGTAAAATACAAATCATAACCACAAGGTACCACTTCACACTCACTTGAATGGCTCTAATAAAACACAGACAATTACAAGTGTTGGTGAGAATTCTAGAGAATACACTGCTAACAGGAATGTAAAATGGGACATTCACTTTGGAAACAGTCCAACTGCTCCTCACCAGATTAAATGGAGAGCTTTCCTATGGCCTAAAAATTCCACTTACAGGTATATACTCAAGAAACATGAAAGTACGTGCCTATGCAAATCATTTGTACATTAATGTTGAAAGCTTTGCTTATAATAGCTAAAAGTGGGAGCAACCCATTTTTTTTTTTATCACCTTATGGCTGGATAAATGCGATGTGGTATATCCATACAGTAGAATATTATTTAACAATTTTAAAAAGGGATGAAGTCTCAATACAGGCTACAGCATCAATAAACCTTGAAAACATGCTCAGTGAAGGTAGTCATCATGAAAGTTCATTCCATTTATAAGAAATGTCCAGGATAGGCAAATCCATAGAGATGGAAAGCAGATTTTTGAGTTCTTAGGCAAGACTGCCAGAGTCAAGGAGAAATGAAGAGTGCTAATAGGTTTGGGGTTTCTTTTTAGGATGGTGGAATATTCTACAATTGATTGAGGGTGATGGCTGCCCAATGTCACTGATACATTGAAAAGCATTGAATTGTATACTTTGGGTGAATTATACCATATATGACTTGTAGATCCTTTATTTAAAAGAATAAAAAGTAAACACGAATGTAAAATATCAGTCTATAGCTTCCAAACTGGTTAAGGGTAAAAAGAAAATTTTACTAATTCAACAGAAGGCAAGAAAGGTAAAAAAGGGAATGAAGCAAAAAAGCAAAGAAATTTAAAATTACCCGGTGATAATTAAATCTATCAGCATTTATGAACTTTAAATTGTCTATTAAAAGTCAGAGACAATAATATCATTGTTATAAATAATGAACACCAAGTTTGTTCATTAAAGACTTTTTTTATTATTCTATGATGATGAAGATGATGATGATGATGATGATGATGATGTTTGCAGTACTGGGGATTGAACTCAGGACCTCATGTTTGCATGCTTTGCAAGTGCTGTACCACTGAGCTGCACCCCTAGCCCAATTTTTTATTTTTTATTTTTTTGTGGTACTCGGGGTTGAACCCAGGGCCTCGCACTTGCATGCTCTGCAAGTGCTGGACCACTGAGCT
>VMDO01024342.1:0-29912 GCA_007922755.1 Pedetes capensis
AGACCACTACAGGAAAAGTTTCTATCTTAAACAGAAATGGAACCCAAGGACATATAGAAAAATACTATATAGTAAAAGATAGAGAAGACTTGGATGGGAAACTTAGATAGGAAGGGGGGAGGGGGGAAACATAAAGGAGGGTAAGGGGTAACCTATATGAATAATGCTTATCAAATTGCATATATGAAAATTGTCACAAAGAAAAGCATATCAAAATGAATCACATTATGATGTACATTAAAAATTTCTAATAAAAAAAAAATGTTCCTTATTCCATACCTAATCATCTTTCCTTTCCTTCACATGAACCAGTGGGAGTCATGGATCATTTTAGTATCTTTGTACAATTGATTTTTTCACAATGCCATTGTATTAGTCAGCTGTCATCTCTGTAGCAGAAAAAGCAACTGAAACAAACATGATAGAAGAATGTTATTGGAAAGTCACATTTTGAGAATAGTGCACAATGGTGGCAGTGCAAGCATGGCAACAGTGGTGGCATGGCTTGTGTTAGATGACCTCACAGTATGGTGGACCAGGAACAGAGAGAGTCTCAAGCCTCAGGATAGGAGGAGGGGATCTCCAACAGCCTGCCCCATGTCACAACACTTCTGCAAAGCTAAGACCCTCCTACCAAATTTCCATAACCTCCCAGAACTGTGCCACCATCTGGGGACTGAATGTTAAAGCAGTAGACCTTTGGACGACACTTTACATTCAAACTATGATAACTCATATAGTTGGTATCATACAGTATGCAGTTTTTTCTGATTAACTTCTTTTACTTACCAGTATTCACTTATGGTTCCTCCATGTCTTTTCATGCCTTGATAGTTCATTTCTGTTTATTGTTTAATAATATTCTATTGTATGATTATGCCACATATGTTTTATCAATGTACCTATCAAAAGACATCTTTAATTATAGTAATAAAGTTACTATAAGCACACATGTACAAGTTTTTTATGTGGACATAAACTTTCTACTCATTTTGTTAAATACCAATGTATATGATTTCTGGATTAAATAGTAAAAGTATGTTTAGTTTTGTAAGAAACTGCCAAACTATCATCCAAAGTGGCTGTTATCACTTTGAATTTCCACCAATGATGAATGAGAAACCTTGTTGCTCTGCACCCGCACTAGCATTTGGTGTTATTAAGGTTGTTTATTTTAGTCATATTAATAAATGTGTAATGGTATCTTATTTTAATTTGCAATCTATTAAGGATATAGGATGACAACTTTTCATATGCTGATTTGCCATTTGTATGTCTTCTTTGATGTCATACATCTTTAGACATTTTGTCTGTTTTGTGATCATGTTATTTGCATAATTATTTTTGAGCTTTAAGAGCTCTTTGTATATTTTAAATATCAGTTCTTTATCAGATATTGTTTTTAGAAGGATTTTCTCCTCATGTGTGGCGTGTTGTTTCATTTTATGAACAGTATATTTCATAGAACAGAAGTATTCAATTTTAATGATGTCACACTTAAAGTTTTTATTAAAATTGTTTGGACTTGTATTGAACTAACAATTTGAAGTTTGATAGATTGCATTGAATATCTAGATCAGTTTTGGGGATATTGCAATCTTAGCAATATTTCCTTCAAATCAAGGAGCACAGAATTTTAAAATCTATATATGCATGTTTTAATTTTTAGTGTTAGTTAACTAATATTAATCCCAGCTAATGCTGGAATTGTATCCCACATTTAAAATGAGTAATTAATATACTAAGGACTGAAATGGAAAAATTAGGTCATGTGCTAAAACACATAGGAAATGTAAGCAGAGAGATCAAATTCTAAGAATAAAAAAGAAATAATAAGTGTGAAAAATACTATAAGGAATATATTTTATGGGCTCAGTAGATTAGACACAGAAGAAGAAAAGATCTCTGAGCTCCATGGTATACCAATAGAAACTTCTAACACAGAAAATGAGAGAGGGAAGACAGAAAAAAATGGAGTAGTCTAAGAAATGTTAGACATCTACAAAATTACATATGTGTAATGTAAATTCTAGAAAGAGGAGAAAAAGAGAAAGGAACAGAAAAAATATTTGAAGTATTAATGACTGAGAATTTGTCAAATAATGACAGGTACTGAACCCCAGATCTAGGAAGCTAAAAAAATCCTTAAGCAAGACAAATGTCTGTCTTAATCCATTTTGACTTGTATGACAGAATATCACAAAGGAGGTAGTTTGTAAACAATAAAAATTTATTCTTCATAGTTCTAGAGGCTGCAAAGTTCGACATCAAGGCACATTCAGTGCCTGGTGAGGACCCACTTTCTGGCTCATAGACAGCACCTTCTTTCTTTGTCTTCACATAGCAGAAGGGGTGTGGAGTATCTCTTGAACATCTTTTATAAGAGCACTATCGTCATTTATGAGGGATTGGACTACATGACATAGTCATTTTCCAAGGACCCTACCTCATAATATTATCACCTTGAGAGATGGAATTTCAACATAAGAATTTGTAGCAGACAAAAACATTCAGTCTATAATAATACTAAAACACTACATGCAGGTATATCACATCCCAACTGCAGAAAATCAAAAATGAAGGAAAAAAATGTTCAAAGAAGTGAGAGGAATGAAACATTTTACATATACAGCAAGCAAGAAGGTAAGAATTACATCTGAATTCTCCTCAGGAAGTACACAAGGCAGAAGATAGAGTAATGGATATTGTAATTTGGTAAGTCTAAAAGCCAGATTCTGTCCTCTCCATGACTTGCTGCTTCTACATAAGAGTTGCTGTTGTTTGTTTTGAGACTTTTAAGAATAATATTGTTGCAATGTTCGTAATCTTTGTCGTGCATTGCCAGTGAAGTCTCTGTCTCATTAGTCTAGTCAGTTTGTCTTTGGTCAGTTTCTTTAATTTCCTGGACCAAAATAAAAGCCAGGTAAAAATATATTACCAGTCTATTGGAGTACTCCAACTCTTAGTTGGGCTGTTTAGAACTTTGTCTTAGCTTGCATTTCCTGTTTGCATGGGCCTGAAGGTTAGCCAGAGGAGAAAGTTCAGGGACTTTTCTTACTTCTTATGAGCATACATACAGTTTAGGACATAGAAAATTCCCTGGCTATATGTGGGAGTTTTTAAAAGTCCTTGTTTCTCAACATGTATCCTTTTTGAACCTCTTCCTGCTCAGACTTTCAGTCTATTTCTTGTCATGACTCTTATTCTTTGCTTCAGGCTGCTGGAGCCATGCTTTTGCCTTCAAGTACTTTCAGCAGACACTGCTTGGGGAACTCCTTCAGTTCTGGGAACACTCCAAACTGAGACAAGCAGGGCCTCATATTGGTACAGGAGGGAGCTGCCTGGCAAATCAAAACACACAACCACAATTCTTTCAGAATAGGTTTGTATTTCTCCCTCTAGCACTACCGATCTGCACCTGTATTGTGATCTTCATGGCTGCTGGTGACCTGAGTGGGGGATGGTAAGTGGACAATTTAAAACACCACAACATTTCTTATACTGTAATGCGATGCTTCTTCCTTCATTAAGCCTCCCTGTGTTTGTGCATTTTTGCTTACGGTTCTGTAATAGCTGATTCTAACAATTTTTGCCAGAGGAATCACTTTTGTTTAGTGATGGAGTCCTCGAGCTCCCTATTCTGCCACATTCATTGGTGGAACCACCAAATTCATCATTTTTAGTGGGTCCCCAACATCGTGAATTACAATTTATTGAGAGTCAGAATTTTGTGGGCTTCTCTTAAGAAGAATATTGAGATTTGTTCTTGTAGGCAGTTAAATTAATTGTAGCTAAATTTTATTCTTTTGGTATATTCTTTTCAAAGCCTTGAGTAGGTCTGAGTAGTCCTTACTCTAGGGATTAGGTCAGCTCCACTACTAAGGCATGGCACTCCTGGGCTCTATACTGGATCCCTTAGCTGATTACTGAATATTTTTCCTCTGACTCATGGGAACTTGAATTTATTGTAGCAATTTTTGAGTTATGGAAATCTTACAACTCACACTTATTCTGTGTTTGTTTCATTTTATGGAGTGTCACTGTACCTAGGCATGTGTTATTATTTAGCAAATATGCAAGAGATCTCCTGTGTAAACAGTTTTTTTCTGCATAGCCTCCTACTCTTTGTGATTCTATCCTATACTTTCCAACTACCTCAGTCTCTGAACTCTACTGCTTGTCTTCTGAATTTAGGAAAAAACTCAGTTTTCTAATTGGAATTCTTCTCCTGCTCATTGGTCTAGAAAGTGCTACACAGCATGAAAACCAGAGTGATCATGGAGCTAACTTTACTTTTCTTTTGTCTAAAAGATTATAGAATTATGACACCTATTTTCCAGTGTCTGAACATGAATTTTTTATATATTTTATCCAGTTTTCTTATTAAAGAAGAGGGATAATATAGTCATTATTACTCAGACTTGGCTACAAGCACTCAGGTTTTTGGTTTAGAATATAGACAGGACAGTGCCATCAATGGATTCAACATGATAAGTGAGGGGCTATTGCTACAGTCTAAGAAAGAGCAGGGGTGGCTTGCACCAGGGTGGAGATAGTGGAATTAATAATTTGAAAGTAGCACTATGTGAAGAGCAGTTACATAAACTAGATTTAATTCAAGTAAAAAATATTTGGAGTGTGAGTGGGCTAAGGCAAAGGTAGGGTTCTCAGAAATCTGATGAATTATTATAAAGAAAAGTATGATTATGGTTTGTGTAAGATGTAGAAGGCAGTAGATTTTACCTCAACACAAGGATAAATTTTGCAATAGCTGAGATGATATGCTCTTCTGGAGGTAATGATAAGTCCATTGGTGGAAGCAAGATGATAGGGTAAAGGAGAGTGACCACATTTCTATAATGATTTAAAAATTATTCCTGCATCAGTGAGTATATTGAGTTATGAGACTACTGAAATTCATTTCATGTGTAACATTTTATCATTTTAATCAGAATGTTTACATCGGGTACCTATAGCTACTCTTCTTGTAGGCATGCATTATTTTTATCATTAGGACTTATCCATGTTTTTGAAAGGAATATTTACCTTAGCTTGAAGGGGAATGTTTTTACCTTTTTTCCACAGGAAAGTAAAAGGAGAGGGATATAAGGAAACAATATATGTAGAATATCCATTATGTGCCATGTGAAAAACTTGTCTTATAAAATAAAATAAACTTATGAGGATAATGTGATCATTTTTATTTTAGAGATAAGCAAGAGCTTTAACATAGTTACATATTTTTCAAATGATACACAGCTAGTAAATCACAGAACTGGGTTCAGATCCATATGTTTAACCAATAAAGCATATCTGTTCCTATGAGAACAACCATCACATACCTAATATGTGGGCAGCTTGGGGAATCAAGCACTGTAACTCTTGGTTTAGTAGATATCTACTGGGACATCAAACATAGTAAGACATCATCCCAAGGATAACTGTGATTACAGAAAATAGAAAGGGAACTTGCTTGGACAAAATGCTTTCACACATCTTTTCTAAAAATGTACAATTGAATTATAATTACATATTTGAGACTTAGGCACCAAGATCAAGAAATAATAGGACTTTGGAAAGAGATTCCATGATATGGCTTCTGTCACAGGAATTATGGAAACACTTATTTCCAACAATAGCTAGCCACTGTATTTCTCCCCATTCTCCACATTGTGTAAATTTCAAAATTATTCTCATTTGGGAACCAATAATCTTACTCATTATATTGTATCTGATTATTTACTTTTGAGAGGGCTTTCTTGCCAAGACTGTTTAAATTTTGTCCTTAGTGATTGGTCTTAATAATTACTAAACTATTTACTATAAGAAATTCTTCACGGAGAGTTCTCTCAGGGTAAACTTAAAGTATCTTCTAATCATTTTCAAGAAAACCACCCTCTCTATCCACTACATGATAGACCTATTAGTTAATTAGACATTCTTTTCATGCTTCAGTGATGGTTATCACAGTTTGACATTGTAAGTGGTCAGAAAGCAGGTTTTTGATTCAACCACTTAATATGTCTTCACATGTCTGTCAGCTTCTTTTGCTGCAGGGTTTGTATTTTGCTGTGATGCTGAAAGCTATGCCACTGGTAATTCAGATACCAGCAGGGACACTCATGGTGAACAGGTTTCAGCTGAGCTTCCACACTAAGATAGACTAGGGTAAAGGACCCAGCAGCCCACACCTAGAACAATTATTATTGTCACGTGCCATGGAGTCGAGGTCGACTCACAGCAACTCTATGTACAACAGAATGAAATACTACCTGACACTGTGCCATATTGGGCACTATGTTAGTACTTCTCTGTTATTCACAGGATTTTCAATAGCTGATTGGTTCAGGATTGTTTTGAAAATGGGCTGCCATATCCTTTTCCTATTTTTGCAGGGCTGGTGATCAATTCCAGGGCCTCAGAAAGTGCAGAACAGGACTATACCAACTGAGCTAAACCCTAACCCTGAAAAAATGTGAGGAAGATCTGGCAGCCCACTATCAAAACAATCCCCAAACCAGCCAGCCATTGAAAACCCTATGAATAGCCGAGAAGCCCTCTTAAATATAGTGCTGGAAAATGAGATCCTCCAGGCTGCAAGGCATTTAACAAATGACTGGGCAAGTGTTGCCTCCTCAAAGTAGAGTCATTTTTAATGACAGGATTGGAATAAAGCTCCTGGGATCTCCTTCTGCTGATGTGGCACAACTCACAATGAGAGGAAACTGGAACAGTGCACTCAAACCAAAAGATTGTGTGCATGGCACAGTGTTTGAAGTGTTTCGTTCTGTCATATATAGGGCTGCTTTGAGTCAGACCTAACTTGACTGAACCTAACAACAACAACAACAACAACAAGGCTTACTCTGATTTTACTTACTGGTAAATGCTATAAATCAATGCTCCATCACTCCACATACATTAATATAACCCCGGGGTGAGAACATGGTGAACCTTGAGTAATACCTAGGATTATGTTTTCAATACTGAGGTCTGAACAAGAACCTCACACATGCTAGGCAAATGCTCTACCACTGAGTGGCACCCCCTGCCTCCCTTTTTTATTAATATTTTACTTGCACATACTATGGAGTTGTTGTTGTTCTTAGGTGCCGCTGATGCTGTGTCGGGTCTGACTCAAAGCAACCCTCCTAGGGTTTTCAATGGCTGTTTTGGGATTGTTTTGGAAGTGGATTGCCAAGTCCTTCTCCATGTCCTGCAGTGCTAGGGATTGAACCCAGGGCCTCAAAGGGTACATGCAGCACTCTACAACAACAACAACAACATGCTCCCTGAACAGACAACATCACTTCTTTGTGTGGCAGGTGCCAGTACTCCTGGACCCTGGAGGTGTCTCAGCCTAAACATATCTCTTAGACTTCCTGGTCCCACCACGCTCCCAGTACCTAAACATACCTCGGCCTGAACCATCTCTCTTAGGCTTGCTCAACCTGTGGGTGCCACTTGTCTGGGTCACAGGCACCCAAGGCCTGTAAATGCACCACTACCTGAAATGTCTCTTTTTGGTTCCCTGGACTTTCAGCACTACATCTCTCTGTCACTGGCACTGGCACTCTTGGGCCTTGAAGGTTTCTCTGCCTAAACTGTGTCTCTTGGTCTCTCCAGTCCCGCTGGTGCTCCTGGTGCCTAAACATGCCAACCTCCTGGACCATCTTTCTTTCTTTCTTTTTTTTTTTTTTGTGATACTGGGGGTTGATCCCGGGGCCTCACGCCTGTATGCTTTGCAAGTGCTGGACCACTGAGCTGCACCCCCTGCCCTTTTATTTTTTTCTCTACTTTCTGAGACAGGGTCTCGTTAAGTTACGCAGACTTCCTCTGGTCTCGAACTTGCGATCCTCCTGGCTCCACCTCCCACGCCACTGGAATTACAGGAGTGTGCCACCACACCCAGCTCTGGACCATCTTTCTTATGGCCCTAGTCCTGAGGTGCCCCTTCTCTATGTCAAGCTCTCAGGCCCTAAATATGCCTCAGCCTAATCAGACTTAGACTTGGGGTTTTAACAGCAACAGCTATTCTTCTTCTTCCTCTGGACTTGCCACCACCCAATCTCTCTCGCTCTGACTTGCAGTTCCAGTGATGCCAGAGGCCAGGGTGGCAACAGTCTCTCCACAGTAAAAATGAAAAGAAATCATAGTCCCATGGACCAAGACCCTGCAGGGGGGCCATGACGCCTGGCCTCCTCCCAGAAGAGTCCCATAGTACTTTTAACAAGCTTTACACTCTCCTGGAGGGCCCTGTATCCTCTACAACTTTTCCTGGGTTGAGGATTCTGAGTATTATCCTGCCATTTCCTCCTCTTCTCCATCAGTTTAATCTCCACTATTTGGCAAGTTGTCCTTGTGCTGTTCTTTATTTATTTATTTATTTATTTTTTTTTGAGTAGAGAACTTCATGTTTCCTTAACAGTTTTCTTCCCCAGTTGAAGCGTGGCTGTTAACAGTCTGCCATATTAACCAGAACTTTAGTACTTCTCTTTTTGAGTCTGAGTTATTTCGCTCAAAATGATGATCTCTACTTCCATCAATTTTGTTGTAAATGACATAATTACATTCTTCTTTACTGCTAAGTAATATTCTATTGTTTATATATACCACATTTTTAATCCAACCATTTGTTGATGGACAACTGGGTTGATTCCTTATCCTTGCCATTGTGAAAAGAGCTACAATAAACATGGAAATGTCAATGTCTTAGTGGTATGATGACTTACCTTGGGTAATATGGTAGTTCTATTTTTAGTTTTTGAGGAACTTCCATACTGATTTACATAATGGCTGAACTAATTTACAGTTCCACTAGCAGTGTAAAAGGATTCCTTTTTCCCTCATCCTTACCAGCATATATTGTTATTTTTCTTGATGCTAGCAATTCTGACTGGGGTGGGATGGAATTTCAGTGTAGTTTTTATTTGCATTTCCCTGATGGAAAAAGGATGTTGAACATTTTTTCATATGTTTATTGATCATTTGTATTTCTTCACTGAAGAACCATGGGCTCAGTTCCATTGCCCACTTATTGATTGGATTATTTCATTGGTGTTTAACTCTTTGAGTTCTTTATATATCAGAGATATTAATTCTCTTTAAGATGCACAGGTAGTGAAGATTTTATCCCAATGCAAATGCTCTTTTTTCACTGTATTGTTTCCTTTGCTGTGAAAAAGGTTTCTAATTTCATGTAATCCCATTTGTCTGTTCTTAGTACTATTTCTTTTCTAGTTAAGAAAGTACTTGCTTATACTATATATTGAAATGTATTCCCTCCATTTGTTTCTAGTCATTGCAAAGTTTTTCATTTTACATTGCAATCTCTGATCCATTTTGAATTGAGTTTTGTATAGATGAAAGATACTGGTTTATTTTCATTCTTCTACATATGCATATCCACTTTTCCCAGCACCATTTGTTGAAGAAACTGTCTTTAATGTATCCTTTTGGAACCTTTGTTAAATATCAGGTGGCTGCAGCTGTGTGGGTCTATTTCTGGGTCTTCTATTATGCTTTATCAATCCTCATGTCTGTTTTTGTGCCAGTAATATGAGGTTTTTATTACTATAGCCTTGTAATAGTTTGATGTCAGGTATTGTGATGTCTCCTGCACTGCTTTTGCTGCTTGAGATTGTTTTGTCAATGCGAGGTCTTTGTGCTTCCTTATGAATTTTGGGGTTTTTTTTCTATTTCTGTGAAGTATATCATTGGAATTTTGAAGGGGATTGCATTGAATCTGTACATCAATTTTGGCGGTATAGGCAGTTTCACAATATTAATTCTTCTGATCAATGAGCAAGGGAGCTCTCTCCATGTGTTAGTGTCTTCTTCGATTTCTTAAGTGATTTGAAGTTTTCATTATAGAAATTTTTAACTTCCTTAGTTAGATTGATTCCTACATACTTTATTTTGGGGAGGGCTATTGTGAATGGGGTTGTTTTAATTTCTTTTCCATTATGTTAGTTTATAGGAATTATATTAGTGTATATTAGTGTATAGGAATGCTATTGATTATTGAATGTTGATTTTATATCCTGCTACTTTGCTGAAGGAACTTATTAGTTGTAAAAGTTTTCTAGTGGAGTCTTTAGGGTCTTTTAAATATAAGATCATGTCATCTGCAAATACAGATAACTTGAGTTCTCTGTTCCCTATTTGTGTCTCTTTTCTTTCTTTTTCTTGGCTTGTTGCTCTGGTAAGAACATCAATTACTGTATTGACTTAGAGTGGAGAGAGTGGACAATCTTGTCTTATTCCAGATTTTGGAGGAAATGCTTTCAGGTTTTTCCCCATTTAGTATAATATTGGCCATAGATTTGTCATATATTACTTTATTGATGTTGAGATATGTTCTTGTTATTTCCAGTTTCTTTAGGATTTTTATCATGAAAGGCTATATAACTTTGTCAAAGGGTTTTTCTGCATCTATTGACATAATCATGTAATTTCTGTTTCTGAATCTATTGATGTGTTGTATTACAGTTACTGATTTCTGTATATTGAAACAGTCTTGCATCTATGGAATGAAGCCCATATGGTCATAGTGTATTATCTTTTCTGTGTGCTGCTGTATTTGGTTTGCAAGTATTTTATTGAGGATTTTTTGCATTTATGTTAATCAGAAAATTGGTATATAGTTTTCTTTTTTTGTTGTTTCTTTATCTGGTTTTGGCATCAGGGTGCTATTGCTTCATAGAATGATTCTGGAAGTATTTCTTCCCTTTCTGTTTTATGAAATATTTTGAGGAAGATATATATTAATTCTTATTTAATGTTTGATAGAATTTGAATATGAACTTGTCAGGACTTGGACTTTCTTTGTTGGAAAGTTCTTTATTAGTACTTCAATCTTGTTAGTTGTTATACGTCTACTTAAATTATCTATATCCTCTGGATTTAATTTTGTTAGGCCATATGTGTTAAGGAATTTATCCATCTCTTTTGCATTTTCCTTGTTTTTTTTTTTTTTTTTTTTGGAGTACAAGTTTTCAAAGTAGTCCCTGATCCTCTGTATTTCATTGAAACCTGTTGTAATGACCTATTTTTCATCTCTTATTTTATTAATTTGGGTCTTCACTCTGTTTGGATAGCTTGACTAAAGGTTTCTGATCTTGTTTATCTTTTCAGAGAATCAACTCTCAGTTCTCTTGATTTTTTGTACTTTTTTATTTTCCATTTCATTGATTTCTGCTTTGATCTTTATTATTGCTTTTTGTCTGCTGGTTTTGGGGTTGGCTTATTGATGTTTTTCTAATGCCTTAGAGTGTATCATTATTTACTTGAGCTTTCTCTTATGTATTTTTATTTTTGACACAGGGTCTTTCTAAGTTGTATAGGCTACCTCTGGAGTCGAACTTGAAACAACCTGTCTCAAGCCCCTGAGTTGCTGGGATCACAAGTGTGTGCCATGGTACTTGACCTTTTTTTCTTATAAAGTGAGAAACATTTTATAGTGAGTCATTAAGAGAGTTTACATAAAAATTTATAATTCTGGATTTTCTTTACAAATCATAATCTTTGGAAAAACGCATACTTGCATGTAAATAATTCATTTGTGCTAAATAGTACTTGTCTCTTGAGATGGTCCATACTTTCCCAATTTTTCATACCCTGTATTGCTCCCTACTGACATCCATCCATCCAATATTCTCACTCATCCCAATACCTAGCCATGGCAGGATTTGAGTTTGTAATTTATAATAAATTTCCTCCTTGCCACCAAGCAAGTGATTCCCAAATGAAACACCAGTGTCCTTTGGTAGGTTGATAGTCATTCTGTGAAAAAAAATCATGGTCAAATAAATTTGAGAAACTTTTTCATATTAGAACCCCTTTTAAAAATTCACAACGTATATTTATTATTAAACAAGCCCAGGGATCCTGCACAATTAACTTTTTTTCTATTCAGTACTTGGGGGTTGAACCCAGGGCCTCACCCATGATTAGCAAATGCTCTACCACTGTGTTGCAACCTCAGGCCATGTTTTAAATTTCTTCTGTTTTGAGTCAGGGTCCCGCTGAATTATGTAGACTCCCTCTGACCTGAAACCTAGTATCCTCCTGGCTCCACCTCCCAAGTTGTGGGGATTACAGGTGTGAGCCACTGTACCCAGCAGAATTTAGCTTTAATTAATACAGAGTTTTCCAAACTTACTTGACCACGGAATTACATTTACACCTAATGCCATTAACAGTAGTGTTTCACAGAATACAGATTAGAAAATGTCAGCTAATATGCTTCTGACTTTTTATTCCTATTTTACCAGTTTAATCATCCTTGTATTTCTACTAAAAGCTATCTGAAAATCTTTTTTTTGAAAATCACCAAGGTATAAATGTTAAAATAAAAAATCTTATTTTCACTTACTGTAATTTGATCCAATGTAAAATTTTCTCTCATATTTAAAAAGAAGAGAGCAGAGAGAAAGAAACAAGACTATTTCATACTGATGAATCCAGCACAGTTTTCAAGAGCCAACTTCTCTTGCATTGCTTCCTCATTTTTTTCCATTGCATGAGAGCAGTAGCAAGTCTATACTTGCTAAGTTCCCATATTAATTTTGAGTAACCCAAACTATGATTATTTGTCAGAATTCTGGCCAGAAACAGAATTCACCCTACTTCTGATGAAGATATTTTAGTGGAAGAACTACTTTAAAGGTATAGATAGCATTAAGGGAACCAAGAACCAATGGTGAGGCACTCTGAAACTAATAACACGGTGGAGGGAAGAGATAATCTTACTATATAGCTCAGTGTGAGCTGAAGTTGAGGATATGAAGTTACCTGCCAGAAGCTATACATATGGAAGAATTCAGCTAAAGTTATAAATGCCGCACCAAATCAGGGAAGGAGTGTAACTTACTGAAGAAATACGTTGATTTTTCTCTCTTGCTTTCTTGCCTCCTGGCTGTCTTTCCTACCAAACACAATATGAATCCAGGAAGCAAGATTATTTTAATGACAATTCAGAGGGCAGCTTCCCAGAGGACAGAAAAGGGAAACAAAAAGAGTTGGTCTGTGGGATGGCAGAAAATGGAAAATAACTAGCACATCTTGATATTTCCAACAAAATTACCACAGTGATTTCCTTTATTTTGCCATGAAAACAAATATGCTTTGGGCTGAATTGTCCAAGTAATGAGGTAATACAGAGATTTTCTGAGCTAGGATCAACTTTTTCTGAGAAGAGTTTTTTTTCTTGCCAACCCACTCAGTTCACATCCTGTCAGCAGGTTGGGAAAGGGAAAGAATAAGGGGGCTTTTGAGTCATAGCTAAGTGAAGGGCAGGTGGCCATGCTGTGGATGTTAAGACATTGTTGCCAATGGCAACGTTTGCTTTCAAATTTACACATTCCACAGACTAGTTATTTTCAGTGATTGTTTTACATTTTCAGGTAGATGCTAACAGTTTCTCAGAAAATATCACTTTACATTAATTATTAACAAAATATACCTACTCATAAAAATTCTGTCTCAAAGTTTCTGGAATTATGAAAATGTAGAAGCTGATGAATGCAATGGATTTGAATTCTTTAGTAGGAAATTTCAAATTCTTGCTAATTCTTTCCATATATATTCATTGAGTCCTCACATTTTGCAGGCATTATGCTGGGCTTAAACATAATTATAAGATCATGTGCCTGGCACAGAACCAACAAGTTTTTCGATCTATTGTACACAGGGTTGCTGAGTTGGACTCGACTTGACAGCACCTAACAACAACAACATGCTGGGTACTGGAGACAGAAATAAACAAAACATTCTCCCCCTGCTCAAGATGCTCCAAGCTGAGTGGAGCAGACATGGAGATCTAAATGATCTTACTTCTACACTCATATATTCCAAATTCCTACTAAACTCACCCAATTACTTCTTAAATATTTTCATCCTCCTCTATTGCCCATATTAGGTCACCATAATACCCAGTCACTCAAAACAAAAACATGGCAGTCATTGTAGATCCATTTATTTTCTCACAACACATCTCTCTGCATTTTTAGTCCAGATCTCTCTCTTAAGCTCTAGATCCATGTATCATCTATACAATAGACAAGTCCACCTGGATGTTCCATTGTTGTTGTTGTTAGTTGCTATTAAGTTGCATCTGACTCATAGTCAACCTCATAGGATTTTCAATGGCTGATTGTTTTGGGATTGCTTCAGGAGTTGATTGCGTGTCCTTCCATTTTTGAGATGCTGGGGATCTAATCTAGATCCTCACAGAGTGTGGAGCAGCACTCTACCAACTGATCTAAATCCCAGCTGGACATTCCATAAGCATATTAAATTTAATGTGTTCTAATGTGAATGCATGGAAGAAGGATGTAGCAATCCACACCTGAGGCAATCCTGAAATGGTCAGCCATTGAAAACCCTCTGAGGGTCACTATGAGTTGGACAGGACTCGATGGCACCTAACAACAACAACAACAATGTGAATGCATCATTTTCTGCCCTGTTTTCAAACCAGCTCCTCTATTCAATGTATCAATTTCCATTAAAGGAATCACCATATGACAGACACTCAACTCTAAAAACTTCTCATCCTTTTCCTTTCTCTCATTATCTTCCCCTTCATTCAGTTTGCTGACAAATCATTCCATTTGCATCATTTCAATGTCTTTCACATTCAATCCCTCTTGTGTGTCCCTATTTGCTAGTCTTTTAAGTCAAGCCCTAGTTGATTTCCACTTGTACACTTTAAAATGTATTCCATGAGCACTATGATGAACAAAACATGGTGTCTCTTCTGAGTTGAGTTCTAGTGGAAGGAATAAAGACAGATGAAAATATGATACAGTGTGATGAGTGCTATAGAAATATGGATATAGGAAATGTTATGACAGAGTAAAAAACTGTGACAGGTCTGGGAATCAGAGAACTCTTGGTAAGGAGACTAATCACAGAGGTACCTGGAGCCCTTAAGTGATAAAATACTAAACTCTTGGACTAGACTCTGCCACAGTTTTCCTGCTAGACTCGTTGGTCCTTTTTGGGATTTCGGGCTAGTTCTGAACCCCAGCTTGCTATCCTGAGGCCCTGGAACTCTGGTTTATCCTTATGAATCCTTTCCAAAAGACTATATTCTTCTCCTCTATGCCCTCAATCACTCATTGGAGTCCTTCTCTGCAATTTGCCCTGCCCAAACTATATTTTACTATCCTTTATCTTATTTTATCCTTACAGCAAGAATCTCAGGCCTTGGGAAGTCAAATGAACTGCCTAAGGTCACAACTAACCAGCTAAAGAGCCCAGTCATTTTCACATCTGCTGAGCTCATATTTCATGGTCTGTGCAGATAAAATAGTGCTCAGGGAAGAAGAGGAAACACTTGTCACTCTCTTTCACCTAAGCCAATCCATCCTCATCCAGCCACTTAGGAACTATTGTCAGAAACTTGGACAAAACTCATTTCTATCTGTTGTTCGTATCATGGTGTAGCAGACTGTTTTTCCAGTTTAGTACCTCAGACCAAGCCAACATTTCAACTTCTCCCCCTGAGAGAGTCTCTTTTTCTTTTTTGGCTATAAAAGTAAATTCAAGTGCCCTGAAGACTAGCAAGAGAGTTTTAGAAGGTTTCTATAAGCAAAGTAAATGCCTAACGGCAACTAGGCAGAGCTCTTGGACAATTTAATGCTGGATTGTGCCATGCAAGGCTGTTTTAGCTTACTTGCATTGGCCTCAGGAAAGGAGAGGGCTTCAATACTTACTCAGTTGGACAATTTCCTGTTCTAAGACTAACCTTATGCTCATTTATCACTCCTAGCACCTAAAATTACTTCAAAGACATGAGGAATGAAGAAGCTTTAGCAAAACAAATGAGACAGTGACAAGAAAGGGACATTGGGGTGGCAGGTGACCTGGGGTTCCATAGGATAAGAGAGAAGTGACACAGATTCTGTTGCCTAGTCTGTTTGATAGGGTGTTTTCTCTCATACTCAGGAGATTGTACGATATTTCACTGCACTTAGGAGAGCTAAGCATGCAGAGCAGATTGGTTTGATTTTCACTATCCAGTTAGAGCTTCAAAACTAATGTTGACATCTTTCAGAGTATTCTGTGAGCATTAATAGTTGAAAGCCTGAAATTAGCCTGAGCTACTTTCTTAAGTTCCTACATGGCACTGATGCCTAGTCAAGGCATGAAACATAATGGCTAATAGGGCTGCATTATAACCATTGGTCCAATGATTATTGAATTAGTTTACATTAGTATTTCAGCATTGTTTACTGCTAAGTGTGAGATTTATGATTTGCATCTCTCTTGGTGAGTCTTTCAGAGATCTCTTCTGTTGGGACTGGTTATGAAGCAATAATATGTCTTGTGACCAGAAAAATATTAAAACATTTTAGTCACTTTAAAATCTCCATTTCACTACACATGTCAGTGTTTCTTGATTTGTTAAAGTACATTAAGCTATGCCCCTTACAGAGGGAGAGCAGTAGAAACCTATACAAAAGACCCATTCCTGTGTACTATAGTTTGGATCTTAAGTGTCCCCCAAAGGTCCCTGTGTTAAAGTCTTGGTCCTCTGGGTGATACTGTTGGCAAGAAGTGGGCCATGTGGGAGATCTTTAGGTCATTAGGGGCATGCAAATGAAGGAGATCATCTGACCACAACCCATTGCTCTTTCTCTCTTTAACTTCTTGGCCATGAGATGAATGGTTTTGCTCCACCACATGTTCCCACCATGTGTCCTGCCCGACATGCAGTGGGGCCAAACAGTCATGTATTGAAACCTCTAAACTGTGAGCCAAAATAATCATTTTCTCTTGATAAGTTGATTAACTAAGGTATTTGTTATAGTAATGGGAAGCTCAGTAGCACACTGTGAGGCAGCTTTTGATTGTGATGCATATGCTGGTTTAATACTTCTGCTATCTTGTACTTTTTCCTATGATAAACTGTGTTGTTGTTGTTAGGTGCCGTTGAGTCGGTATCTGACTCGTAGCGACCCTCATAGGGTTTTCAATGGCTGCCTGTTTTGGGATTGCCTTGGGAGTGGATTGCCAGGCTCTTCTCCCATTTTGTTGGTACTGGGAATTGAACTCGGGACCTCAGAGACTGCAGCGCAGCGCTCTACCCACTGATCTAAATCCCAGCCCGTGATAAACTTTACATTCATAAATATTTCACTTTAGATCCCGTGGCTCTACTTTAGCAATAAAATCATGTTTAACTTCCATTGTTAGTACACAGGCCAAAGGAATACAAGCAAGCAGAAGATAAAATAGAATGGTTCCTTTCCTCAGAGAGACTAGATTGGGCTCTCAGGGAACCATTTATGTATGAGTCATTCTTCTAGGTACTTTGTGTCCATTATAATCTTTCATTCCCCTACTGATGCTCAATTTACAAATGCAAAAAATGAAATTGGGAATGGTTAGATAATTTAAGTGACAGCTTGTGAGTGGCAGAACCAAGGTTTAAATACAGGGATGTCTTGCTTTGATGTTTATGCTCTTTCATATATACTATATTATCTTGCCAGAGGACTGGTTCCTCAGGGTCATGGCTTTCAGGAGATGTGGAGTGGAAAAGGAAAGTTGTGAAATCAGTCTGAAGCTAAGCATTGTTGTGGATAACCCAAGAGAGCCTGGAAAGTGCTCAGAGCTTTCTTTGAGTGTCTTAGTAGCACAGTTGGTAAATAATCATGGCTAATTAACACTCTTGATTTTCCTCAATATTTGTCTCCAGCACTATAATTCAAAAGTGTCAATTCTTCTCTTACCTCCCTTATTTGCTGCCCAGCTTTCACGAGTATATGATGCAACTGAAAATATGGCGTGAGTGAGGCGCATGTCTGTCAACGTGACATCTTTACTTACTTTCCAACACTTTAAGGAGGTCTCTTGCAACAGCTTTTCCCAGTGCAATGTATCTTTTCATTTCCTGACTACTGATTTCATGGGTGTTGATTGTAGAACCAAGTAAAACAAAATTTTGGGCAGCCTCAGTCTTTTCTCCATTTATCATGAGGTTGTTTATTGACCCAGTTGTAAGGACTTTTGTTTTCTTGATGTTGAGGTGAAATTCTTACTGAAAGCTGTGTTCCCTGATCTTCATCAGTAAATGTTTTAAATCCTCTTCACTTTTGGCAACAGAGAAATTGAAATGGCTATGAGTGAGATTCCAATAAAAGAATGCCTGTTCAGACCCAGAAAGGGTAGTGCATGCCTGTAGTCCTAGCACTTGAGAGGCTAAGGGAGGAAGATTATATGTTTGATGCCAACCTGCAATACATAGTGAGTTTGTGATCAGACTGGGATACATAGAAAGTTTCAGCCTGGCCTCTGGTACATAGTGAAACCTGTCTCAGAAACAACAACAACAAAAGGCCTGTTTTTTGTTAAATATCATTTGTTTGTGTATTAGAAGCAAAGATATACACTAAGCTCAGCATACTTCTAAGTGTTTTATGGATGTGGATTAAGGATCAAAATATCTAGTTTCTGTTACTGACTCATTATGTGACCTTGAGGGTTTCTTTGTAATTCTCAACCCCCCTGTTTGTATGGTAAGGATATTTGACCATAGTCCCTTAAGACCCACCAACTCTAAAAATATTTTTATTGGTGTATATTAATTGTAAAAAAATAACAGATTTCCTTATGGAATTTTCTTGCATGCATATAAGTACTTTGGTCATTTTCACTCCCCCTATTACACTTTATTGTTTGCTCTCCCCCTTCCTGTGGTCCCTTTCCTTTTCCCAAATAGTTACCCTTCTGCTTTTATGTCTTTAGAAAAAACTTAGATTCTGAATGTGAAAGAAAATGTGATAGTTGTCATTCTAAGTCTGGCTTATTTTGCTTAATATGATGATCTCCTGTTCCATCCATTTCCCTGAAAACAACATGGTTTCATTCTTTTTTATCATTGAATAATACTCCATTGTGTATATATACCACATTTCCTTTATTCAGTCATCCATTGAAACCTCATGGACTTTTAAGGTTTTGAGTATCCCTAATTCTCTTCTAGCAGAGATGAAGTTCTTTGAAGTACAAAATATTTAATTTTGAAGAAGTCTTTTTTCTCCACTTTTACTTAAGGAGTTTGTGCTTTTGTTTGTAACTAAGAAGTTTTTGTCCAGCCCAAGTTGAAAAGATTTACTGTGGTTTTCTTCCAGGATATTTTATTTCTTACATTCAGATTTGCAATCCATTTTGAGTTAATTTTTCTTTATGGTGTGAAGTAGTGGTCAAACCTCAATGTTTTGCATGTGGATTATCTGTTGTCCCAGCACTATTTGTTTTCTCCACTGAATTGTCTGGGCATACTTGCTTAAAATCAATTGACCATAACTATGAGGGTCTTCTAGATTCTAAATTGTGTTCCATTGTTCTGTATATCTATGGTTATGCCAGTATCACAGAATCTTAACTACTATATTTTTGAGACTTGTAAGGACAACTACTCTGACATTGTTCTATTTGTTGGTTGCTTGTTGTATTTTCATATATTTACTTATTCTTTAGATAATATTTTATAGATTTCAATATACACATTTTGTGCTTTTGTTAGTTTTATTCATAAATATTCTATTCTTTTGATGCTATTTTTCATAATACATTTATCAACATGGGATTGCCATAATTAAACCATTTAAAGTGTACAATTCAATAGTTTTTAGTATATTTTTTAGTATATTTACAGAGTTGTGCAACCACCATCACAACTGATTTAAAATAATTTTTATCATTCCAAAAGATATCATCATACTCATTTCCTTCCAACTTTTCCAGCTTCAGGAAACCAAAAAATCTTTCTTCCTTTGCTATGAATTTGCCTATCTTAACATTTTTGTTTGTTTGTTTGCTTGTTTTCATTTTTTTGAGACAGGGACCCAGCCCAGTCTCAAACTCTTGGGTTCAAATGATCCTTCTGCCTTAACCACCAGAGTAGCTGGGATTACAGGTGTGTGCCACCACACCTGGCTCTATTCTAACATTTTAAAATGGAATCATATAATATGTGGTTGCTTATAAGAGATTTCTTTCACTTATGGTGATGTTTTCAAGGTTTATCCATATTTTAGCACATTTAAAAAGTTATTAATATTGCTATTTTGCCAAATAATATTCACATATATGGATATACCATGTTTTATTTATTCATTCGTTGAAAGTTGGTCCTATGGGAGATTTTTACTTTTTGGTTATTATAAATAATACTGCTGCGAACATTGGTGTGAAAATTTTGCCTAGACGTATATCAATTCTCTTGGATTTATATCTATGGGTGGATTTGCAGGGTCATAGGATTACATTATATTTAACCTCTTGTGGAATTGCTCAACTGTTTTTCAGTGTGCTTCCACTATACCATCTTACCAGTAGGGTATGAGAACTCTGACTTTTCCATATCCTCACCAGTACCTGCTATCATCCATTTTTAAAATTATATCCGATGAGCATTAAGTGGTATGGCATTGGGGTTTTGATTTGCTTTTCTTTGATGAATTATGACTTCAAGCACCTTTTCTGTGATTTTTGGTCATTTGTACATCTTTTTTAGAGAAATATTTTACCCATAATTATATTTGCTATTCAAAATTTATTGCCTAGTTTAAGATTTATTAATATATGTGCATATATATGTGTATATATATATATACACAATAGGGATTGAATCCAGGGCTTCATGCATAATTTGAAAGCATTCTGCCACTGAACTGTACCTCCAGCCCCATTTTTTATTTTTTATCTTGAGACAGGATCTTGCTAAGTTACATAGACTTCCTCTGACCTCGAACTTGTGATCTTCCTACCTCTGCCTCCCAAGTCGCTGGGATTACAGGTATGAGCCACCATGCCCAGCGCAAGACTTCTTTATGTAATTGGATCACATATTCCTTGTCAGATATATGACTTGGAAGTTATCATCCTGTAAAGTGTTTTTTTCATGTTCTTGATAGTGTCCTTTGAAGGACAAAAGTTTTAAAGTTTTATGAAGTTCAATTCATTCACCTTTTTCTTATTCTTGGTTTCAGATCTAAGAAATTGTTTCCTAGTAAAAGTTCTTTAAGACTTAACTTTTATATTTTCTTCTGTTAGTTTTATGATTTTAGGTCTATATCTCGTTGCTGGTTTTCTTTTTTCTTTCTTTTAACCAAGAAAAGTTGTTGGGTCTTTTTTTTACCCAGTTGGAATGATTATGTGTTTTTTAAAACTCATTTTCTATTAATATGGTGTATTACATTGATTGATATTTGAATATTGGAAGCTTTTATTCATAGTATAAATCCCATATGCTCATGGTGTGTTGTATGTTAAGGATTTTTATATCTATTGATAAAGGATGTTCATCTGTAGTTTTTTAGCGATACTTTTGTAGGGCTTTGGTATCAGACCAAATTCTATTTTCATTGAATGAGTTAGGAAGTATAGTCCCTCCTCTTATATGGTTTTGGATGAGTTGGAGAAGGATTGGTGTTAATTTTCTTTAAATTTTTTTTTAGAGAATTCACTATGAAGCCAACTGGTTCTGGTCTTTTCTTAATTGGGAGGTTTTTGATTACCGAGTCAGTCTTACTTGTTAGATCTGTTCAGATTCTCTATTTCTTCTTGAATCAGTTTTAATTGCTTATGTCTGGGAATATATTCATTTCATTTGTTGTTGTTGTTGTTAGGTGCTGTCGAGTCAGTATCCGACTCATAGCGACTCTCATAGGGTTTTCAATGGCAGACTGTTTCCGGATTGCCTTGGGAGTGGATTGCCAGGTCCTTCTCCCATTTTTGCGGTGCTGAGAATTGAACTCGGGACCTCAGAGACTGCAGTGCAGCGCTCTACCAACTGAGCTAAATCCCAGCCCATTTCATCTAGGATATACAATGTTTTGGATTACTATTTCTATAGTGTTCTCTTAGAACCCATTTTGTTTCTGTAAAGTTGGAAGGAATGTCAATGCTTTAACTTCTGGCTTTATTAATTTAAGTCTTACATCTTTTCTGTCAGCCTAAGATCTATGCAAAGATTTCTGATTGATCTTTTCATTCTATTCTCTATTTCATTTCTCTCCAATCTAATCTTCGTGCATATTCTTTGGGTTTAGTTGTGCTCCTTTTTCTAGTTTTATACAATGTAAAGTTGGGTTATTTGAAAGCTCTTTTTATTTTATTGAAGTAAAATAAAGAGCTCCATTTTAACAATTTTAAGTGTAGAATTCAATAACACTAATTATATTCACTATATTATGCAGCTATCACCACTAAAAAATTCAAGTCCCTGTATTCATTAAGAGATAATTCTTTGTTCTCCCTCCTCCCAGCCACTGGAAATCTCTCATTTCTATCTCTACATATTTGCTTTTTCTGATATTTCATGTAACTGAAATCATACAGTATTTGTGTGGTGCTCTTTCATTTTTTTTTTAAAATTTCAAATCACTTCCTGATATCACAGGCTTTTAACTTGAAGAACTTCATAGAACTTCAGTATTATTATTATTATTACTATTATTATTATTATTATTATTATTATTATTATTATTATTATTTGTTGTTGTTGTTGTAGTGCTTTGGGGTTGGACCAAGGGCCCTGTATATGCTTTGCAAGTGCTCCACCACAGCAGTGAACCCCCAGCCCATTTAAAAATTTTTTTTGTCTTGAGATAGGGTCTCACTAAATTATACAGGCTGCCTCTTTCTTCGAACCTGCAATCTTCTTGCCTCGATCTCCTGAGTCTCTGAGATTACAGGAGTGACCCATTGCACCTGGTCATTCTTATTTCTTTAAAAGTAGATCTCCTATCAACACATTATCTCAGTTTTTATTTATCTAAAATGCCTTTAATTTGTTTTCACTGCAGAGAGGTATTTTTGTTGGATATGTATTCTTGGTTGAAGAATTTTATTTTCTTCCAGTACTTCAACTATGTAATTCTAGTTCTTTCTGGCCTTCATTGTTTCTGACGTCATTGATGAGAAATTAACTGTTAAACTTACTGAAATGATCTATGATTATTTCTTTCACTTTTGCTGCTTTCCTGCTGTTATTTTTTAAATGTGTATTTGAAGAGAACTTCACAGGTGTCTACTTTAATAGTGTGCAAAGTCTCTGAACAAGTGTGCAGGAGCTGGAGGCAGGTGCAGTGGCCCACTTCTCTAGGAGTGACATCCCTGTTTTATGAACAGGTCCCTGGGTGGGGAAGTAGCCTGTAGTCTTCTCAGCTTGCCTTCCACCTGTGTCTTCTGCCCTACAAGTGAACGCGGGCTTTAGTGACTGGGGCTCTGTTATTGTCAGGCTACCATTGGGTAAGCTCTTTATTCCCTTTATTCTGTGGGTTGGAGCTGGGTAGAGAAACAAAGGCGCTGACTTCCCAGTAACTATTGCCTGGTATTCAGTCTTTACAACATAGAGACAGAGCTAAAGAAAAATGCTGCTGATCTTCTCCTGGAAGGATCCTGTGAACCTTATAGAGGAGCTGAAGAGAGGGAACGCTTTCTTCTAGGCCACATTCACACAAGCTGGAGTTTTTTCATGCTGAGATGGGCAGAAAGGTATATGAAAGTAAGCAGGCCAAGGCACAAGTGCCTTAGGTTTTTTAAAAGCAAGATTTAGTAGATTTTCTTGAATAATTGCTTTTCTATATGCTCTTTGGGACACTTTCTGAAGACTTTAAATGATTTTTGTCTTTTATGCCACCATTTTCAACATCTTCACTCATGTTTCTTTCTTAAACTTTGCCTCTCTAAATAGAGTTATCTTCTTTCTATCAGAGCTAACAGAAGGATCTTATACCTGGTCAGATCACTTGGTCATTTCAAATATTCTAATTCTTCCACATTATTTGCCATTTTTTTGTGGTGCTGAGAACTGAACCTAGTACTGTGAACATGCTAGGAAATTATTATTGAACTATACCTCCGGTCTCATTTCCCATTATATGTCAGGTACAGTTAAAAAATCATATTGTATTATTTCAGACCTCTCTGATTTAATCTCTAAGCACCTCTCTGTCCACATGTATCCTTTGTTCTATCTTTAATATACTATATCCTGAACAACATTTCTCACATAGTTCATGATATAGCACAGGTGCTGATAAATTTTAAACTATTTAAATAATTAAGTTTTAAAAGTATGGATTAAATAATTAGTGATACTGATTCCAGTGGAATTTTTAGAGTTTCCATGTATTCTTCCCCATTTTCCCAGATCTTCCAGGGGAAACTGGCAGCTTGAGATGCAGCTGGGGCTATCCAAATCATAGTTGCTATGGCAACATTGCTTTTAACAGAGACTTTCTCTAGCCTGACAAAGGATTGTGGATTTTTAGAGAACTGTCAATGTGTTTTTTGTGTGTTTATTTGTGTGAGTCATACAAGTATAGACTGAATGGTGGTATTGGAAGTAGAAGCAGTAAAGCTGTTTGTCCACCCATTTAGGCATCCAAATCATCCAGGACTGATTTTCTGAATCATTACTTCCTTTTCTGACATATTTTTGTTCCTTTTTTATTGTTTTTAATGGAACTTCAGAAAACTTTACTTCCATTTTGTGAGTTGAGGCAGATTCCATTAACTCATTTATTGGCTTTTTCTTAAGGTAGCTCTTAACAGTAATTTCCTCAAAATTCTCTTGGAAAATCAGAAATAAGGCATGATTTTTCTTTGTAATTTTCCATTTTATACTTAGTGATACAGAAACATGGAAAATAATTTCACAATCCAGCACCTGTTTGCTCATGGCTATATGAAGGGATATTAGTTAAGTGAATCTCTCCACTTCCCAGATAATCATGAAACCAAATAAGGGTGCCCTCCGGAGTTGCTGTTCCTCTACCTTGCAGAGTTGCTGAAGGCAGGTGGATTGGAGACCGCCATCCCACCAATGGACTTGCCCATACAGGTCATCACCCTGCTATTTTCAGACAAAATTCAGAGAAATTCAATTATCCATGAAAGGCAACTGTAGCATGACAGTAAGACTACTTGAAATTCAGTTGGCCAGACTAGAGCTATGCTATTTATTATCTATATGTCCTTGAGTAAATCTTCCAATCTCGTTGGATTTCTGTTTCTTCACTGAACTATAACATAGCCAAAATTAGGTGATAAAAAAGGGAAAATTGATATCAAATGGAAGTGAGGACAGAGGTCACTAATATTTATTGAGTACCTCCAAATGCCAGGCAATAGTGCTTATAATTTTATATAAATTATCCCATTTCATTCTCACCAAGACTTTGTGAGAAAATAGGCATATTCTTTGTGGTTACATATAAAGAAACTGATGCTCAAAGAGGTGAAATACTTGGCCTACACTTTGCTGTTGTTTTTAGGTGTCATGGAATTGAGTCCAACTCATACTGACTACATAAAACAGTGAAATAATTCCCAACAATGTGACATGCACATGATCTTTTTGTTTGTTTGAGCCCATTATTATAGCCACTATGTTTCTTCTCATTTTGAGTCATGACACATCAGCAAAAAGAAGTTCCAGGGATTTTACTCCATTCCCATCATTAAGGTAGAGGAAGCAATTCTTCCCCAGTCATCCTTTGAATGTCTTCCAACCTGCAGGTCTTACTTTCCAGCATTATATTTTACAGGGTTTCTGTGCTATTCATAGGGTTTTCTGTGGGGATGCCTGAACCCCAACACCATGGGGAACTGGCTGAGATGCGACCTATGGAGTCAAGGACTGCTGGCTTCAGGATGCCTTTGGTACAAGTTTTATTGTACAGCTCAGCTCTCAGGCCCCCCCTTTGGCATAGCGGACGGAAGTGTCACAGCTCTTGAGTGTTGCAGCTCCACCTCTGCACTGGGTCCAGAGGCCCTTCATCTTCAGTAGTGGGCCAGGGGCCCTCCGGATGTCTCCCTCGAAGGCTGGCTTCCCTTCTGCTGCTGGTTTCTGATTATCTCCATCTTGGCCTAGCGATGGGATGGCCTTTGCCATGGCTTGCAGCAGACTTTTCTCAGTCTGGTGAGCTCGACCTCTGCGGTGATGGGGCAGCAGATCTGTGCAGTGGTATCGCACTGCTCAGATGGCGATGGGACCGTCTCTGTGATGGTAGGCAATGTCCTCTCTTGATCTGTCCATGGTGTGGCCAAAAAAGTGGCAATGGAGTGGCAGAGCAGACTGGCAGCAAGCAACCCCCCAGCAGGAAGCTAGCAGCCAGCATCTCTCAGCATCACCATCAGCAGCCTCACGTGCAGAGTGAGCTTTGTTTATGTAGTCCTTGAATAACTGCCTTAACTGCCTCAAGATGAAAATCAGGTTGGGGCAGGAGGGGCTAGGTGCAACCAATTTAGGAGTGACATTCAAATAAACAGTGAAACCAGATGTCACTCCTTGGTCAATCAAGGGTAGATCCTTGATTACCAATCAGGGGGCAAGATGAGGGTTGGATATAGCCAATTAGATAACAGGGGGTCCAAGCGGGCTAAAAAAGCCCCTATCCCAATCATGCTTCCTCTCTATCCCCTGGAGCTATCCCATTATATTCCCCACAGTTTTCAATGTCTAATTATTTTGGGAGTGCGCTGCTGGGTCATTCTTCCTAGTCTGTCTTATGTCTGGAAGTTCAGCTGAAACTTGTCCACCATGGGTGGCCCTGCTGGTATCTGAAATGCCAGTGACATACCTTTCAACATCCCAGCAACACATAAGCCCTCCTAACATGACAAGCTGAGAGGCATATAAGTGTTGCCCTGCATATTACATGGCAAGTGAGTAGCAGAATCCAAAACTACCTGAAACCAAATTCCATATTCTTTCCATTACTTTTTTCTTCTCAGGTTCTTTTGCTAGTCCTGCTCAATCTCAGTGGCCTTTCATAGAGACAGGTTTGTGGGACCTAAAACTGGTTTCTATAGTTTCTGTAGACTCCATTTGAAGAACTGAGCCTGATACCAGCAGCAGAAGGAATAGATGTGAAAGTCTCTTAGTAGCCCCTGTAATGCTTATTTTGGGATGTACTGGTAAAGTCTACTTCCTCAATTCTTTGGAAAATGCCCTTTGATTGATTGGACTGTTTCATCACCAAGAGCTCCTGGGAAAAATGTTTAATGTATCAGACAAAGTTTGCCTAAGTTTTTGAAGAAAATGCAGTTAGAGAAGATGTGGGATACACTACTGAATCTGCACCAGATCTCAGTTCTGGGCAGCTGGTGAGGACAGCCTCCTGACCAATCAGAGGATAATGGCTCCAGTGTCAATCCATCATTCCCACGCTCATTAATGTTTGTGGAAAAGAGTACCTTGCTAGGGTTCTTGTCTTCTCTGTTTCAATGTCTCTGACTTTTGGCTTTAAACGCTACAAAAACACTCAGAATGCAGTATAAATTCTGTGGCCCTGTTCCTCTGGGGATGATTTTGGAGCTTCCTCTACTGGATATTGATCCTATTAATCACCCCAGTTGCCATCATTATCACACTAGTGTGAATTCAACCCTCTCAACCAGCTGGGATCATCTGATAAATTCAACCCTGCAGGTGCCTCATACAATATTAATATGAGAGTTTTATGGAATCCTTTCTTAGAAGCTAAAAAATCTTCCACAGCTCAAAGTTGCATAGATTCTCACCATTTCTGATAGCTCTAAGAACAATCTCAAAGACGGCCAGATTTTCTCCCTACTACCCTGTAATTTCAACTCTGATGATCATCCTTTAAGCTGAATCAAATACTGAGATTCTACATAGGCCTTTAGGGTTGTCCATGTTCCACTGCTTGTGAGAGAAGGGGAAGAAACTGGGCTTTCTGCCAGAAGTGACAACCAGAGGGACAGCAGGTATAGCTTCACTGAGGTTGGCCTGAATCTGACATAAATGAATGTAAGTCTTTGAGAGATAAGTACTTTTTCTCAGAACCCTAAAGTTTCATTTTACCCCACTACTTTCTCCCACCCCCGACCCAATCCCAGATCTCATTTTTCTTTACCCCTTTGCCAATATTTCTAGTTTGGCTGATTTTGAACAAAGATGCTTCTCTCCTCCCTTGGCCTTCCTCCAGTAATGCAAGGCTTTCCTTGGATGCACACATGTGTACACTTATACAATTTACTTAAAATTAGAATCCTAACAGAATTTATGATCAAGTTACTTAAATTCTTTGTGACTCAATTCTCCATCAGTAAATTGGAAGTAATTTACCTCATAGGATTGTTGTGAGCATTATATCTTGTTAAACTAAATACCGTCTCTGAACTTTCATTTCTTGTTTTATTCCTTCTCTTTTACCTCTCTTACTACCTTTCCATAATGCAGAAGGTCAAAAGCAACCCCAATATGAATGATCTATTCATCCTTCTGTTTGTTTCCCCTACAGTAGTAATCCCCAACCTTTTTGGTACCAGGGACTGATTTTGTGGACAATCTAATGCTGCCAATGATGTGAAAGGAGGCAGACCTCAGAAGGTAATGTGAGTGATGAGGAACAGCTGTAAAAACAGACTAAACTTTTCTCACTGCCCTCCACTCACCTCCTGCTGTGAGGCCTAGGGGCCTGTTATTGGAGACCCCTGCCCCAGTGGAAAGAGGCTAGGAACTTCTTTCTGATATCGCCACCATCATCAAATGCATGAAGATAATATCCATGGTATAGACCTGAATAAAGTCTCAGAATCTCACTCATGAGTAGACTAGATCCAAATATAAAGTAATAGCCTTTGTAAAATAAAGCCTGAAGTCAAGGATTTGACCATTCAACAACTGTGTATTGAAGACTTACTGTTTTCCTTGCTTATAAGCAAGGGGAGAAGGCAATGCTTCTGCTGTATTCCTTGGAAAATTAAAAAACAAATGTATGAGAGCATTGTAAAAAAATAAGCCAATGTATGATAATGTGGGGATTATACCAAATTATAGGATAATAGTTGCTTATAGCAAGAAAGTACATTTACAATGTACCAATGTACCTGTCATTTTATAGCTCATTTATACCTCGTCAGTACTAGCACTACAAGCATGAGATTAATCCCTAGAGTGCAAATGATCTGTCAAAATTTCCACAGTGATAAAGGATTTGAACCTAGCTCCATCTAACTCTCAATCTTGTCATATTCCCACTGCATCACACTGCTTCCAAAGCATAGGGTGGGTTGCAACATCTTCAGAAGTCTCTGCAAGAACTTTATGCATTTCATATCCCTTTAATTGCTGCCTTCAGCAATTATGCCCTTTATTGTAAGGAATTTGTATTTGTCACATGTATTAACATATGCTGAAAACCTGTTGTGAATTGTAACTTTTCTAAATTAGTTCATTTTGTGTATTACTTCCCTCATATGAATGAGCTTATAGCATACTTTATACTTGAGAGCAATATTATATTGTTTCTCTGAAAAGAGTCCTAGATTCTTAGTCTTTTCAGTTCATCCATTATTTGCATCCGTAACCATGTGACTTGCCATGCAAATATTCCCATGGCAATGTTAGTCAGACTGATTTGGAAATCTTTTTTTTTTCATTGATTTTCTCTCTCTCTCTATTATTGTTCTGTAGCTCACATCCTCCATTTTTTCCCCTTTCTTCCTCCTACCACCTGACCCTGCTTGCCAAGATGTATACAGTTGATGGTGGACCTGTGCGAGGCTGGAAAATGTTAGGAGGAGATGAATTTGTGATCAAATGGTGGAATGACAGTGATTTATGTTCTCTCCTCCCTTTTTCCTCATTTCCAGCCAGAACTATTTTCTTGTAAGCTGTCATTGCTTCTTTTGTTTCATGTCACTCCCATCTCATTTTGAAATTAAATGTACCACTGCATAGATTCCTGCTGGATTTCTGTGGCTGAGAAAGAAATGGTGATAGGCATGAGATAAATGGAGAGACCTGTTAGACTCAGTGTGGAAACATGTCAGTTATCCATAATGTTTTCTTTAATGGTGCAGGAAGGAACAGCAGGCAGTCAGGGTGAGATCCACGAATTCCCTCCAGCCATAAA
>VMDO01024343.1:0-29900 GCA_007922755.1 Pedetes capensis
TAGAGCTCAGGGTGGCAGTATTTCCACACAATCCGCAGTAACCATCGGTCTTATTGGGTCCATATAGCCAAACTCTTCATAATAACCTGGATTTAATTGGGGCCCCGAGTGCCCAAAGAGACTGTTCCACGAAGTATTCTGTGACTATTGTATTGTTCGAGAGGCAGTGGAACCTGTGGGGTCTTCCCTGAAGTTCTCCTTTCTTTGTTGATATGTGAATAAAATGTTTCCTCAACCTTATGTTCCACCCCTAATATTCTATCTTTTGCTTCATCTACTCTACTGGTCATGCTTTCCACTGTTTTTACTTTGGTTTATTGAGTTTTTCCTTTCTAAAATGTGTTTGTTTTTCAAAATCTCAATTCCCTTGCTGAATATCTCATCCATTTTGCTCACTTTGTCTTCTACATTGGTGAATTTCTGACCTAGGTCCTGTATTGATTTCCTTATTTTGTTCATTTGCTTGTTTGTGTCCTCTTTGTAGTTATTCATCATTTTTAAAAGTAAACTTTTAAAATTGTCAGGCATTTTGATTATTACAGTATATTTGGATTCATTGGTTAAAGAATCATGGTCTTAAGCCAAGTATGGTGACTCATGCCTATAATCTCAGCAACTCAGAGAGTGGAGGCAGGAGGATTGCAAATTCAAGAACAGAGGGAGCCTATGTAACTTAGCAAGATCTTACCTCAAGATAAAAATTTAAAAGTGGGCTGAGTGTGCAGGTCAGTGGTACAACACTTGAAAAGCATGCACGGATGAGGCTCTGGGTTCAACTACCTAGTAGCATAAAAAGAAAGAAAAACTAGTCATGATATTTTAGAGGAGGTATTTTACATTGATTTTTCATGTTTCTTGTGTTTCTGATTTGTGATTTGTGTATGTGTATGGGTGGATGTCACTTCCTATTTTATTTGGGGGTCTTCTTAGTGAATGATTTTCTCTTGAGGTCACAATCTCCAGTACCACTTCCAGGGATTAAGACAAACCACTAGAACACGTATAATATCTAAACGAAACAGATATAGAAACACAATAAAATTACTTAATGCCAACTGTTGCACTGCCAATGCCCACAGAACAGAAAATGGCAATAACAATTTTGGGTTAGCTATGAGATTACAAACTACTTGAGGTGAAGGTATAAATAGTATTTGCCGAAAGTAAGAAAGGGGAGCAGAGAAAGGGGAGATAGAATGATGCCTCAAGGATGAGGTAAAAGAAAAAGAAGATCTAGAAAGTAAATGAATGTAAGGAAGAGGGAGGAAAGAGTGCTAAAGATAAAACAAAGTAATTGTATGATAAAGAAAAGATGTCTAAACAGAATTAAGTAAGCATAAGTGGAGCAATAAGAGGTAGTAAGGCTAAAAGACTTATAGTAAATAGAAAAAGAGAGATACAGAACAAGGCAGGCAGGCCAAATAATGTAGATAAAAAAAACTAAAAAAGAAAAAGATAAATATTACCTAAGAAAAAAGGAAATGAGGAAATGAACAATTAACAATGAAAAGATGTTTAATGTAAAGCAAAAACAACAACGAAAAAGGAGGCAGACACCTACTTGCTTGGTGGAAATTCCAGCATCTCTGGGAGCTGAGACAGGAGGATCTTGAGGCCCAGGCCTGTGCAGTGCAGTGTGATCCTGTCTTCTAGCAAAAATAAGAAAAAGGCTGAGAATACTACACCATAGGACAGCAATTACCCCAAAAGAGTAGGAAGAAAAGAAAGGATTAAAAAAGAAGAAGAAAAGAAGAAGTAGAAGAAAATCTACTGGAGGAGCTTCTTTCGGTGGCCTCTAATATTGCAGTCTATTAGGTGTAGGTGGTGGTCAGTTAAATACGAACTCCTTTTATCTGACCATGGTTCAGAGTTGGCAGTCTCTGAAGCTCCCTGCAAGAGATTGAGTAGTCTACTCCCCCAGGGAGTGGGTCTTGCTTGTGAGTAACTTTCCCAAGCCTTTTGCAACTGAAACTCTCAGCCTATCAGTGTTTTATATTCCCCCCCTCATTGCAACTGCCTGCAACAGGTGGGTAGCAAGCTGGAGCTGTGGAAGGTCACACCCAGGCTCTCCACCAGTGATGATTTTATGTTTTCAGGCCCCCTGGGTAGCTCAGTCTCACACAATAGGTTCCCTCTCAAGATAGTGCCAGATAAAAGCCCCCTGAGTCATGGAGGATGGGAAAGAGTCACTTCTCCAATGTTGAACCCTTCAGTCAGGGAAAGCCCCTATCTCAACAAGTCCCTGGAAGAGTTCAAGTCCTCCAAAGATGGTGGGCTTGTCCTGTGGGACTGCCAATTTGTAGGCCAGGGCTGTCTGCCTAACCTCTTTGGATGAAGGATCCTTTTTCCCTCCCCCACAGGAAACCATGTCTAGAGATATGTCATGATCAGCCCTTCTCTCTATTTAGCTCTACTCTGATACCCAGGACCGTCTAACAGTCTCCTTTGTGGTTTTTGTGCTTCTTCAGACCTTTCTATGGAAAAGACTCCATTCCTTCCTATTCTAATTCCTTTGTTTTACCGTGTCACATGGAGGGTCCCCTTCAGATTTTCTATATACAAGATCCTGTCATCTTAAAATAGAGATAATTTAATCTCTTCCTCTCCAATCTGGATGAGTGTTATTTTCTTGCTTAAATGCCCTGACTATAAGTTCCAGAACAGTGTTGAATAAAAGTGGAGAAAGTGAACATAATATTCTTGCTATGATCTTGTTGTTGTTGTTGTTGTTGTTGTTGTTAGGTGCCATTGAGTCAGGTCTGACTTATAGCAACCCTATGTACATAAGAACAAAATTCTCCCCAAAACTGTGCCATACCCAGCACTATGCCAGTACTTCTCTCCTATTCGTAGGGTTTGTACTGGCCGATTATTTTGTGATTGCTTTGGGAGTAGATTACCATGTCCTCTCATTTTTGCAGTGCTGGGATCAAACCCAGCGTCTCAGAGAACATAGAGCAGCAATCTACCAACTGAATTACACCCCAGCCCTTTGCTTTTGATCTTAGGGGAAAAGAATTCAGTCTCTCACCATTATGTATAATATTATCTGTGGGTTTTTCATAGATATATTTTATCAGATTGAGGAAGAACACTTGTAGTTCTAATTTTGGGGGGAATGTTTATGTTATGAAGTGTGATGATAGTAAATCATGGGTCCTTTAGGAGGTAATGAGGTCATGAGGGTGAAACTTTTATGAATGGGATTATTACCCTTATAATAGGGACATCAGAGAGATATCTTACTCTCTTTCCACCATGTGGAATGACACATGAGAAGAGAGAAGTGTGCAACCAGGAATCCTACTGGCACTCAGATAATCGAGTTTCAGCTTCCAGGACATTTCTTCCAGGAAGAAATAAATTTATATTGTTTATAAGCCACCCAGTATACCATACTTTGTTAGAGCAGCCCAAAATTACGAAGACATAAGGAATGTTGAAATTTTTGCCAAATGGTTTGCTTGTATCTGTGGAGATATGTATATGGTTTTGGTCCTTTATTCTACTGATAGGTATATTACATTTATGTTAAACCTACCTTGCATTCCTGGACAAATCTCTTTTGATTATGGTTTGTAATTTTTAATAAATTGGTATATTTGGTTTACTAGCATTTTCCTTGGAATTTTTCTATCTATATTCATAAGAAACATGATATATATTGGAATGTGACCTTCCCTTTGCATAATATCTATCTTCAGCTAGAGTGTAATCTCTGTAAACAGCCAAACTTCAAGGAAGAGGTGTCTCCACTTGCTGTCTGGACTTCCTTGCCTCTTATTATCTTCTTAACCCATGCTCATGATTATACCACTTTGCTAAAACCATCCTTGACAAGATCATCCATAGGACAAAGTCATTAAATACAAAACAAACTTTCTGTCCTCATTTTACTTGATTTCTCAACAGTGTTTGGCTCATCTGACCACTCTCTCTGTATGGAAATCCTCACTTCCTTTGATGTTTATTGTACCACACTCTTCTGCTTTTCCTGCTATATTAGTGGTTGCATTTCTTCAATTGATTGTGACAACTCATCTATTTTTATTACACATCTAAGTGACTGAGTTCCTGAGAGATTAGTCCCAGACACCTTTCTCTTTCAAGACATCTCATCCATGCCTATTATGTCAAATGATTTTTTTTAACCCTGATGACTTTCCAAACTTATCTCTGGCCTGAGTCTTCTTCAGTCAGTTGCATCTACTTATCCAATACTTCTGTATAATGCTTCACTGACTTAACCATCATATTTAGCATATCCCAACCTAAATTATCTTCTCCTGTTTGATTGTAGTTTTCATGAGAGCAAGGACCTTGTTTGTTTTGTTCATTGTTATCTCTGTAGCATCTGGAATTGCTGCTGAGCCCCCCACAAGAGCAGCAATCCAGTACATACAATTGCAAAATAAATTGAATAGTGATGTTCTACAAAGTCAAATGTTGTTCTTTGTCAAAACACAAGAATATGCTTAGGAAACTATTTTAATTTTTATTACTCTACATTAGCACACTAAGTTCCTCTTGATAGCAACAGTGATTTCTCAGGATTTGTTGTTCCATTTGTAGATGAATGCCCAAATAGGAAAAACTCAAGTTTCTTTTCTTTTGAAAATCAAATTAATTATGGAATTTTGATGTTTAATATTTTGATATTTTGTCAAAATATAATAAGCATATAAGAACATTGCAAGTCTTAAGGGCATGGCTTGTTGAATTTTTAAAAACTGAACATGCTCATGTGACCAGCATTTGGATCAATAAAAAGGACATAAATGCATCTCATTTGTCCCTTCATGCCTTCTTCTAGTCACTACACCTACATTCAAGTTAATCACTATCCTGAACATTATTAGCATAAGTAAATTTTGTGTGCTCTTTGTATTTTATATAAGTGGAATCATATTATGTGTACTCTGTTACATCTGGCTCTTACTAAAAATTTATATTTGCAAGATTCATGCATATTGTTGCATCAGGTTATAACTTGTTTTCTCATTGCTATATAGTAGTCCTTTGTATAAATATACCACAGCTTTATTTATTCCATCTACTGTTGGTGGCCATTTGGATAATTTGTAATTTGGAGTTGTGACAAATAGTGCTGTTGTGAACATTCTACTACTTGTGTAAAAGTAATAAAAAGTTGCACAAGAGAAATAAATTCCATATAGCACAATGGGGTAGCTATGGCTGGCAATTGACTTTTTCAAAGTAAATAAGAGAGAAACATTTGAATGTTCTCAATACAAAGAAATAAGATGGTGAATATGCCCAGTTTCCCTGATTTGATGATGACACATTGCATATACATAGTGAGATGTCACATAGTACCCATAAATCTGTACAATTATTATGTCAATTAAAAATAAAAATGAAAATAAATATGATATTCTCTATTGAAAAATAATAGAATAATGTAGTAGTTACAAGTTTTGCTCAGGAGTCAAAAATCTTGAGTTCCAAATCTGCTTTACTTGTGACTATACAAGAAAAAATGATATGCTTTGTTGAGAGACCTTAAAGAAAACTGAAATGAATGGAGAGATATAGTATGTTCATAGATTAGAAGACTCAACATTATAAATGTATTATTTCCTCTAAAATTTAGTTGTAGATTATATGCAAACTGAGTTAGAAATACCTGCTGTACTATTTACAAGTTGTGTAATTTTAGAGGGTTTACTTAACTCACCTTGGGTTCAGTTTCCTTATGTGTTAAATACAGATTATAATAGTAGTAGTAGTGGTGGTAGTAGTACTTGATAGGGTTGTTGAAAAGATTGAATCACATAAAACACACAAAACAAAACAATGTTAGGAGCATATTACTGTTGCAATTAAATTTAAAATTAATAATTACCAGTCCTTACTGATACAAGTCTATAAAGACAATTTATGACTGTAAACCAAAATGCATTTAGTTTTAAATATAATATAAAAACATTGTGGTATTAAAAAAAACTCATATAGTTTAAATTTGATTAACACTCATATAGGTCCGTTCTGAGCAACTGAATTATCTCATATAAAGCATATTGAAAGGAGTCATTGATTTTTAGTGGTTATCATTATTATCTTCCTGTAGGTCATTAAAAATCCCACATATTTCCAAATAAGATTATCAAAATAGACATTCAGGCTTTCCAATTTTTCATCATCCACAGCATACAAAAGGCAAAATTTCAAAACTAATTTCATATATGGAGGAAATGCTATTCCTTGACCTTGAAAAAATTGCCATTATTTTAGTAAAATTTTATAATATTTCTGGAAGTTAACTAATATTTTGAAGTATTTTTTCTTCTTTTCCAGAACTTCTACCTTAGCCTGAATGCTGCATAGGACAATATCAGGAACTAGATTGAATCTAAGTAGGTCTCTGCTGTCCGTTTTTGGGCTTTTCGTTGTAGAACAGGATGGATTGACCATCTGCAAATGGACTGTGGTTGTTTTTGGCTAAGAACTGAGAACTTTATTTAATCTCAAAAGGCTTTTAATTCTAGGGCACTGTCATCCAGTCTTAGCCTAAACTGAACTGGTGTATTATATATTGGTAGGAAGACAGAAAAAGAGCAAGTTGGTGTTTCACCAAACCATATTGGTGGCTGTTAAAACAACCTCTGTCTTAAATCACTCTACCATAAAAGCCAAGATGCATTCAGAGAGCAGAAACGAGCTAACCAGCACATGTCCTCTGTGCTACACATCATAGCTACTACAAGGTGCGCCTGGGAAATCTCTGCCCTAACTTGTGGGGCTTTTGGTGTTTTGTTTTACATTTTGGGTAAAATCTTGACACCTGAGAAGCATCACTTCTATCATACACATTTTCAGCAAATGTAAGCTTAGGATACTTTTCCAACTTTAAAAATAACATTCTGTAAAAGTTTTCGAGCTAACCATATGCAACACACTAGGGTGGATGATTTGGGGGACTCACATTTTCTTCTTAAAGATCTCAGGTTCAGTAGAAGAAATATGAAATCTGTCCAAGTAGCAGTGGAGTGGAGTGTGAGGAGCCCTGTCTTTGGGTTCAAGTTCCAGCTCTTCTCCCTGGGTAAGGCTTTTAATCTCTGTCTCTCTGAGCCTCAGGTTCTTAAGAAGCGATAAGTTAGGGCTACTTATTGTTGGGAGGTTTGAAAGCAAAAAGGTATATATGGCTTTTGGGGCAGAGACATAAATGGTGTATAGAAAATGTTAGCTCTTACTGTGTTATTTTCATTCTAGTTTAAGGCTGAGGGTGAGAGAGTTTTCTTTTAACTGGAGAGATGATCAAAGAAAATTTCTTAAAGAGGTGGAAGATGGTTTTTACAGAAACATAGGTAGGATTAAAATATATAATCACTAGAGGGAGGTCAATGGGAGCTGGCATTCAAAGCAGAGGAACATAGGTGGGTCTGTGCGTGTGCCTGGAAAATGAGAGAGAGTGAGACATCAGGCTTTTTATACTGATTACCTGATAAAATGGGGATATGCTGTGATAAAGGGAGATTTTAAATATTCACTTCATGTACCTTTGGCTGGTTTCACTTATTCTGACTAGTTCTGTACAAATTTTATAATAAAATATCCATTAGTGCAACTGTGTTTTAAAATTCCTTAAGACAGAAGAAAGTGCATGGAGGTGAGGAAACACAGGGCAAGATGAAACATTGGCCATAATATGTTGAGGACATAAGGTAGAATGAGGCCAGCTTTGCAGGTTAGGGTTACCATGGAAAACTTTCCAATAAGAACATAGCATAAGAAGACCTGGCCTAAGCCAGGCGTGGTGGCGCACGCCTGTAATCCCAGCAACTCGAGGGGAGGAGGCAGGAGGATTGCAAGTTCAAGACCAGAGGCAGTCTGCGTAATTTAGTGAGACCATGTCTGAAAAAGTAAAAAAAAAATGGGCTGGGGGTGCAGCTCAGTGATCCAGCACTTGCAGAGCATGCAAGCGCGAGGCCATGGGTTCAACACCCAGTACGGCAAAAAAAAAAACAAAAAAACAAAAAAAACAAAAAAAACAAAAAAAAAAAAACAGAGGTGTGTTGGATGAACATCTCAGGTACTTTCTGGAGATTTTACAGGTCTCCCTGCACATAGCCTTTAACTTGTGAATGAACCATTTCTGTGGCTGTCACCTCCATTAGAGATTATATCATAATTTATCCTTGTACTCTCTCCAACTTCCAAGCTGTACCCCAGAGCTTAACCCCAAGGGGGCTGCCAATGGATGTTTCCTGCATGGAGTGGGAATTGAATTTTGTTGTGACAGTTTCTTTGGAACTTTTGATGTAGAACAACCCCATTCCCTTGGCCTATAAATTTAGGAAGGCAAAATCTCCAGTTATTACTTACTAATGAAACTGCAAGAAAGTCCACAAAATTGCTTGTAAATTAGCAGCCTCATAAGTTGTAATTGTGATAAAGGGCAATGACTTGTCCTCTCACAACCCATTCCCACAGGCATACAGGACCTCTGACAGGACTTTTTAGAGGGTAAGCCTATCTGTGGGACCCACAGAGAAGATCCAATTCTATCTTATTCTAGGGTTAGACTGAAGCTTGAGCCCAATCTGTGTGAGCCCCCTCAGTTCTCTTTTATACACCAAAGTCAGGGTACAGAAGTCAGAGCAGATAACTCCTAATCTTTAAATGCCATGACATCCATCCTAGAAAATATTAATCTCCTGTCATCTTGATTCTCAAAACATGCATGTAATTTATCTTGATGATGCTCCTATTAGAATCTGTCCTTTTTCTGGCTGTGTTTGAAGGCTTCACTGAGTCATTGCCCTGGATCTGAATACCTCCAGACACTCTCTGGGATGAATTAAACATTGATGTTCCCTAAGCCATGAACTTTTTGCTCCACTGTCCCAGTTGTGATATTTAACAGACTGTGGGGTCAAATCCATTTATCAGCTGATGTCTAATGATCTCAGCATGTGCTTGCCTACTGTGGGTGTTGATGTAGTCAGGGGAGCAATTAATGACCTATCAAAAAATGACCTTCCTATTTTTTCAAACTAAGGATTTTCAGACTTTTTTTTGTATTTGATATTAGTGGTTTATTATCAGTTATTATTTTGAGGCACTATGCAAACACTACACCATGTGCGTGGCTTTTTTATTAGTTAGGAAAGATCAGAAAGCTAGGGTTACAATATGGTGATGGCTTCCTCCCAAGTGCCAGCATGTTCCTCTGGCAGGGGATCCAGAGCTTTGCTGGGAGGAGGTTGAGCACCAGAGCAGCAGTGTTTTCTACATTTTCACGAAGGGGAAAACTATCAGTTACTGAACTCCTATTACATTCCAAGTACAAGGTAAAGCTTTTTACATCTATTATTCAATGAAAATCTTATGATAACACTACAAGGTAGAGATTATTCTCCTTGTTTATTTGCTGCTTTTAAAATAGTAAATGATTATCACATCAATGACCTAAAGAAAAAACTCACATAATCATATCATCAGATACAGAAAGAGATTTTGACAAAACACAACACACATTTATGATAAAAACTCACAGAAAACATGGAATAAAGAGAAAGTCCTTCAACTTAAGAATAACTACAAAAACCTTATAGCTAACATCACACTTGTTGTTGTTAGGTGCCCTGGAGTTGTGTCCAACTCATAGCAACCCTCACAGGGTTTTTAATGGCTTATTATTTAGGCATTATTTTGGGGAGTGGATTGCCACATCCTTCTCCCATTTTTGTGGTGCTGGGAATTGAACTTGGGACCTCAGAGACTGCAGAGTGGCGCTTTACAAACTGAGCTAAATCCATCCCCATGTTCATGAATAGGAAGACTTAATATTATCAAGTTCTGAATTATTCCTAACTTTATTTATTTGACACAATTAAAATGTTAGTACCTCATTTTGTGAATATCAACTACTAATTCTAAAGTTGCTATGGAGAGGCAAAACAACAATAGCAACAATAACAAACAACAAAATCAGAATAAACAACATTGGAGGAGAAACTCAAAGGACTAACAATGCCTAATTTTAAGAATTACTATAAAGCTATGGTAATAAAGACAGTGTGATATTAGTAAAAGATTAGATAAATAGATCAATGGAACAGAATAGAGAGCCCATAAATAAATCCCCATAAATATAGTCAGTCGATCTTTTACAAAGGAGCAAAGGCAATACAATGGAGCAGAAATAGTCTTTTGAAGAAGTGGTTCTGGAACAACTTTACACCCTCATGCAAAAAAAAGAGACACAGACCTTACATTCTTTACAAAAAATAACTGAAAAAGTATACAATAGACCTAAATTTAAAATCCAATATTATAAAACTGCTAGCAGGTAGCAACACCTAATGTTAGTGATGATGAAGAGCAATAGGAGCTCTCATTCACTTCTGGTGGGAATGCAAAACAGTGTAGCTACATTGGACGACAGGTTAGAAGATTCTTATAAACCTAACCATGCTCTTTCTGAGTCTTCCTCTAATCCTGATGCCATGTTCTTCCTGATAAAGTCCAGGTTCTCAGATTATTGGCTCATTATATAAATTGAAGAGATATAGTGAAAGTATACACCCCTGATGCACAACTCTCTCAACTTTAATCCAGGCAGTGTTTCCTTGGTCTATTTGAATAACTGCCTCCTGGTTCAGGTACAGACTTCTCATGCTTATAATTAGGTACTCTGGTACTTCCATTTTTCAAAGTGTTATCCATAATTTCATATGATCTACAAAATTAAATGCCTTTGTATAGTCAATAAAGCATAGACATCTTTCTGATATTCTCTGCTTTTGGCTAATATCCACCTGACATCAGCAATGATGTCCTTAGTTCCCTGCCTTCATCTGAATCTGGCTTGATTTTCTGGCAGTTCCCTATTTATATACTGCTGCAGTTGCTTTTGAGTGATCTTTAGTAAAATTTTGCTTGTGTGTGATATTAATGATATTGTTCGATAGTTTCCACATTCAGTTGGATCCCCTTTTTTGGGAATGGACACAAATATGGATCTTTTCTAGTCAGTTAGCAGGTAGCTGTTTTCCAAATCTGTTGGCATAAACATGTTAGCACCTTCAGTGCTGCATCTATTTGTTGAAACATCTCTGTTGGTATTCCATCAATTCCTGGAGCCTTGTATTTTGCCAGTTCCTTCAAGGCAGCTTCCATTTCGTCCTTCAATACCATTGGTGCCTCTTCATATGCAACGTCTTGGAATGGTTAGTCATGTACCAATTCTTTCTTGCATAATAACTCTGTGTATTCTTCCCATCTTCTTTTGATGTTTCCTGAATCATTTAATATGTTCCCTGTAGAATATTTCACTATTACTACTTGAGGCTTCAACTTTTTCTTCACTTCCTTAAGCTTGAGAAACACAGAGTGTGTTCTTCCCATTTGGTTTGCTTTCTCCAGCTCTTTGCACATGTCATTATAATATTTGTTTTTGTCTTCTTGAACTACCTTTTGAAATCTTCTGTTTAGTTCCTTAACTTCATCATATCTTCCTTTTACTTTAGCTGCTCAGTGTTCAAGGGCAAGTTTGAGTCTTTTTTGACATGTAATTTGGTCTTTTCTTTTTTCCTGTCTTTTTAATAACCTTTTGCTTTCTTCGTGAATGATATCTTTGGTGTCCTGCCACAACACATCTGATCTTCTATCATTTGTATTTAATGAATTAAATCTGTTCTTGAGGTGGTCTTTGAACTCAGGTGGGATATACTCAAGGTCATACTTTGGCTCTCATACACTTGTTCTAATTTTCTTCAGTTTCAGTTTGAACTTGCATATGAGAGATTGATGGAATTATCCTCAATCAGCATCGGATCTTGTTATGACATTTGATATGGAAATTTTCCATTATTTCTCTCCACAAATGTAATCAATATGGTTCCTGTATGTTCTGTCTGGTGAAGCCCATGTGTATAATAGCCATTTATGTTGGTGAAAAATGTATTAACTATGAAAATGTCATTGTTCTGACAAAATTGTATCATGTGATCTCCAGCATCATTTCTGTCACAAGGCATATTTTCCAACTATTCAGCCTTCTTCCTCATTTCCAACTTTTGCATTCCAGTCACCAGTAATTATCAGTATGTCCTGATTGTATGTTTGATCTATTTCAGATTGTAGAACCTGGTAGAAATATTCCCTATCTTCATTTGTGGCCTTAGTGGTTGGTGCATAAATTTGAATAATAGTTATATTAACTGGCCTTCCTTGTAGGCATATGGATATTATTCTAACACTGACAGCATTGTATTTCAGGACAGATACTGAGATGTCTTTTTTGATAATAAATGCCACCCCATTTCTCTTTAGTTTGTCATTCCCAGCATAGTAGACCATATGATTATCTGACTCAAAATGGCCCATTTTAGTTCACTGATACGTAAAATGTCAATGTTTATGTGTTCCATTTCTCTTTTAGCGACTTATAATTTTCTTAGATTCATACTCTGTACATTCCATGTTCTAAATATTAATGGATGTTTACAGTTGTTTCTCTTCATTTTGAGTCATGCCACATCAGCAAATGGAGGTCCTTGGGGCTTTACTCCATTTTCATCATCAAGGTAGACTCTACTTTGAGAGGCATCTCTTCCCCAGTCTTCTTTTGAGTGCCTTCCAAGGGGGAGGGCTCATTTTCTGACACTCTATCTGATAGGGTTTTCAAGTTTATGACACAACTCTGCTTGCTGAAAGTAAGAGTGTTTAAAACATTTACTGATGAAGATCAAAGTACATAGCCTTCAGTGTGGATTGTGACTAAACATCAACAAAACAAAAATCCTTACAACTGGGTCAGTATGCAATTTCACAATAAATAGATAAAAGATTGAGATTGTCCATGATTTTGCTTTACTTGGTTCAGCACCTGTGGAAACAGCAGTCAAGAAATCAACAGATGCATTGTTTTGGTAAAAACTGTGGCGAAAGATCTCTTTAGAGTATTGAAAAGTAAAGATATCACATTGAAGATGAAGGTGCACCTGACTCATGCCATGGTATTTTTAGTTGTATCATATGGTTGTGAAAGCTATACATTGAAATAGGGAGACAGAAGAAGAATTGATGCTTTTGAATTATGGTGCTGGAGACAAATATTAAATATACAATGGAATGCCAAAAGAACCAACAGATTTGTCCTAGAAGAAGTGCAACCAGAGTTCTCCTTGGAAGCAAGGATGGCTGGACTGTGTCTTATGTATTTTGCACATGTAGTCAGGAGGGACCAATCCCTGGAGAAGGACATCATGTTTGGGAGAGTGGCACGTCAATGAAAAAAGGAAAACCCTCCACCAGATGGATTGACACAGTCTTTGCAACAATTGGCTTAAACATAAATAAGATCATATGCCTGGCACAGAATGAGGGAGTGTTTCAATCTGCTGTGCATAGGGTCGCTATGAGTCAGACCCGATGGCACCTAAGAAAAACAACATGCTGTTTCTTTGGGGTCCAGCAAGCACATTCTTTGGTATTATTCCAAGTCAACTGCAAATTTATGTTCACACAAAAACCTGAACATGAATGTTTATAGGAGCTTTATTCATAAATGACAAACTTGAAAACAACCAAGTTGTCTTCAGTAGGTTAATGGATAAATAAACTTGTGTATCCAGGCAATGGGATATTGTTGTTGTTGTTAGGTGCCGTCGAGTCGGCATCCGACTCATAGTGACCCTCATAGGGTTTTCAATGGCAGACTGTTTCGGGATTGACTTGGGAGTGGATTGCCAGGTCCTTCTCCCATTTTTGCGGTGCTGGGAATTGAACTCGGGACCTCAGAGACTGCAGCGCAGCGCCCTACCAACTGAGCTAAATCCCAGCCCCAAATGGGATATTAGTCAGTGGTAAAACACAGAAGGAGCTGAAAATAAACACCATTGCCCAATGTTAGAAAAGAACCTTAACATTTCTGTCCCTCAGTGTGCCTAAGCGATATCACTTCTGAGAGAAGAACTTTCCCATGATCACTTGGCTAAAAAGAGATGAGTTATCAAGCCATCAAAAATCATGAAAGAAACCTAAATGTACATTAGTCAGTGAATGGTCTCAATTTGAAAAGCCACATATTCTGTGATTCCAGCTATAGAACATTCTTGAAAGGGCAAAACTATGGAGAGAGGAAAAAAATCAGTGGTTACCAGAGCTTAGAGGGTAGGGAGCTATGAACAGTGAGAGCACGAAGGATTTTTAGGGCAGTGAAACTCTTCTGTATGATACTATAATTGTGGATATACGTCACTACAGATTTGTCCAAATCCACAGAATACTCAACACCAAGAGTGAACTCCAAAGTAAGGTATGGACTCTTGTGTTATAATGATGTTAGTTAATGTAGGTTCATCACCTATAAAAATATGCCACTCTGATGTGAGACATCAATTGTGGGAGAGATTGTGAGTGTGTGAGGGAAATGTGTATGTGGCAACTCTATGTACTCTTTCTATGAACTGAACATTGCTCTAAAATAGCCTACTTTAAAAGATGATAATGAAACAATAAATGGGAGAATAAGAAAAGGAACTCAAGAAAGCTGCCCATGACCACACTTTAAGTGTTGCTTAGATGTCAATCTATTGGCAAAGAGAATGAAGAAGTTGTAATTTTCATTCTCTAAGTCTACCAATCTGTTCTCTGGCTTCATTGTAAGAGAGTAGTCTTTGAATTCCTCAATATTATAAAAACTATAAAATACATGTCTGGTTTTTTTTCTGGAGAGAATTTCCCTAGCCTTTATGAAAATTCCCCAGAGGTTAAAAACTACATTGGATTCATGATATTGGAAATATCTCTGGATAAAGGCAGAAGGACAACTTTGTGACTAGGCAGTACACCATATCTTGGGGGGTTTTCTAAGGTTTTGTGAGTGTGAACCATACTCTCCAAGTACATGTTGTTGTTGTTAGGTGCCGTTGAGCCAGTATCCAACTTATAGCAACCCTATGTACAACAGGCACTATTGTCAGTGCTTCTCTGCTATTCATAGGGTTTTCAATGGCAGATTGATTTTTGGGAGTGGGTTGCCAGGTCCCTCTTCCAAGCCTACAGCACCTGGTGTTCCCAGGTGGTCTCCCATCCAAGTACTAACTAGGCCCAACCCTGCTTAGTTTCCCAGATCTGACGGGATAAGATGCCACAGTGCTAGGGCTACAGGCCCCTCCAAGTACATAAGAGAGTCTTCTTAAGTCTTTGGAGATGTTATTTTGGCAAGTACAAATTAATTGTGATTTTTGAACTGTTGTCATTGAATGGTAAGCATATTAAAGACTACTGACACTTCAATTATGTTATCTATATCTGACAGAACATGAAATACATAAGAAGCTGAAAATAAACACCATTACCTGCTGTTAGAGTAGAAAAAGACCTTAAAATTATCTCTCAGTGTGCCTAAGGGATATTAATTCTGAAAGAGGAAGAAGGGCTTGCCCATGATCACTCAGCACGTTAGAGGCTGGGTAAGGAATGAACCTAGGTCTGTAGCTTCTTAGGCCAGTCCTCTTTTCAGTGAGGTGGCAGCTCCAATTTTTTGATTCATTATATCCATTGTTTATTGAACATATCTTCTTGTTCCCCTCTCTCAGGCTGCTCAGACACAAGAAACTTAAAGTCAAACTCATCATTTCTGCTCCTCTCACAACACATTCTACTCCCTCCCATCTCAACTCTCCCTTGTCCTCACAACCCCACAAGTTAGTGCCCTATTTCTCTGATATCCTTCTAGTCCAGTTATTTCTTGTGGTATGACAGATACTTCAAAATGATGGCTTAACAAACACACATACACCCACATGCAAGCATTTCTTTTTCTCATTAATTTGTAATTTGAGCAGGGCTTGGCACGTACACCCATTTCCTCTCTACTCTGCCTCAGATAATTGCCTCAAAGAGGATAAAATTGTCGGAAGGCTCACTCACACATCTGGGTTGATGTTATCTCTCAGCTAGCAGACTGCACAGATATGATTGTGGCTTTGAAGCTTGCAAATAGCCTTTTTGTGTGGCTTCTTCGCTTCCTCACATCATGGCAGCTGAGTTTCAAGGGCAGACATCACAAGAAAGGGATGGAGTGAATAAGTGGAACTCATGTTGCCTTTCATGACATAGTGTCACAGTATTACTTCTGCAACATTTTCAAGGCAATACCCAAAGCCTGATTAGTTTCAAAGGGAGGGGAAAACACTCTTTTTGGTGGGAGAATAGCAATGTTCTATAAGAGCACATAGACAATAATTGTTGCTAAACCATCTTGAAATCCTTAGTCATGACACCAATCTTTGGATTCCATTTATGGTTTTAGGACTTGGAGGCAACTTGTCTACTTTTCTAGAACTTAAAAAATGTATAAGGATATTTTGTACAAGACCCCAAAAGTATAGGAAACAAAATCAAAACTAGACAAATTGAATTACATCAAACTGAAAAACTTCTGCACAGTACAAGAAACACTCTACATATTGCAATTTACAGAATAAGAGAAAATATTTGCAATGTATATGAAGTGTGATCAAAAGACCTCAAGAATGTTTAAATTAAAAAATTATTACAGTAAAAGGTCCATTGACATTTATTCCCCTAAGATACGCCCCCTGGATCTAAATACACTTATTCTATCCTTTGTGCCACTTTCTGAAACAGTTCTGGAAGTTCCCTTTCATGAATATCTTTAGTTCCATCCTCCATTATGACAACATTCCTTGTCACATTTCACTTCTGGTATGACAATTTCTGCCAAATAAAAACATTACAATTTTGTCCTCATCCACCTATTCACCACATCTTATAGTGTGCAACTTCTGGCTCTTCCTCAAAGTCAAAATGAACATGAGAGATAAACATTTTGAATCAACTTAGGCCGTTGAGTCAGCCACAACAGTACAACTAAAGAAACAGAAAAAAGAGACTTGCAGACTCTACCAATTGAGCTAAACCCCAGCCCAATGATAACAGTATCATAGTTTGATTAACTAGCAGATGAAGTTAAGTAGGTAGAGATTTGGCTTTATACCCATTTACAGTCTCTCATATCTCCAGTACTTTCCAGGTCCATGAAAGTGTGCAAAAAGTTTTTAGAAGTGAAAAAGGCTTTTAATCCATCAATTTTCACAATTCTAATTCAATCAGAAAAATACTCCATTGAGGTCAATAAGTTAAAGTAGACATCAACTTCTAGCTCCTTAAAAATCTTTCTTATTTCTTACAAGTATGAAAATGACTATCTGATATTTTTTCTCTAGATAAATTTCATTTTCTCTAAAAGTTTGGTGAAGGACTCCAAAGACACTGGCCCAGGGTAGCCATAACCCAATGAAGGTGAAGAGAATGAAGTCATGCAAAGCAAAGGGGCCCAGTTAGCCCTTCAATTCCCAAAGATAATCTATTTACAAGCCACATCTTCATCAGCTTTAACACATGCCAGGGAAATATTCTTCCATTAGCAGATAATATTCTAATCCAGTAAATCCTCCACCCAACAAAGTCTGCAAAGGGCAAATGATGGGTTGATAGTCATTTTTATCTTTAGTTTTCATAGAACTTTGTTCTCAAAATGTTAGTCTGTTAATATTGCTACAAGAGACTTTAAAATACAAGGATCTCAATTGCATACATAGGGCCAGGGTTTAGTTCAGTTGGTTCATTGCTGCTCTGTGCTCTCAGGGCCCTGGATTCAACCTGGCAGCCCACTCCCAAAGCAACCCTGAAATAATTAGCACTGAAAAACCTATGAATAGCAGAAAAACAATGACATAGTGCCAGGCATGGCACAATGTCGGGGAGAGTTTAGTACTCTTGTACATAGGGTCGTTATGAGTCAGATTCAACTAGATGGCATGTAGCAACAACAAGGTTGCATATATAGCTAAAGCATCTCTCTAAAACTTTCTGAGGGTAGAGAAAAACAACTGGATAACAAAGGTGACTGTAATCCAGTGATGGTAGCTCGGTGAACTGACTTAAATTGATTTTCAGAGATATTAAAAATTTGTTAATAAGTTTTTGTTAAATAGCATTGATTCTCTGCCTTCCTTGCTTCTATCCTACTAGTACATGCTCTGACCAAAACAAATAAAACAAAGACACACAACCTACTGCCTCAAACTTTTGCACTGGCTATGTCAGGCTAAACCTGAGTGGTTGAGCTCTCCAAATGAATACAGTTACCTCTCAGTATCCACAGGAGACTGGTTTCAAAACCCCTTATAGATACCAAAATCTATGAATGCTCAAGTGCCTCATATAAAATGGTGTACTATTTGAATAGAACCTACACACACTCACCCATGTACATTATTTTGTGGTTTTTATTTTGGGTGATGGGGCTAGAGTTTAACTCAGTTGGTGGAGTGCTTGCTCCACATGTTCTGAGGCTCTGGCCTCGTGGGAGAATGACCTAGCAGCTCATTCCTGAAACAATCATACATTGAAAACTCTGTGGATAGCAGAGAAGCATTGTCAGATAGAGCCTCTTTCATTCTGTTGCACATAGGGTCACCATGAGTTGGACCCAACCTGACAGCACCTAACAACAGCAATAACATTTTGGGTGATGGAGATTAAACTCAAGGAATTGCATGTGCTATGCAAGTGCTCTGCCACTGACCTACACTGCCAGTCCCTTCCTATATTTTAAATCATCTCTAGATTACTTGTTACACTAATACAATGTAAAATCTATGCATATTGTTGTACTGTATTGTTTAGTGCAGGGGTGTGTCCAACCTTTTAACTTCCCTGAGCTGCACTGAGTAAAGAGGAATTGTCTTGGGCCACACATAAGTTATATAATATGGTTAGTGTACATCCATAATAAGATGACTCAATGATACCCAACAACAAAAACATATATTTATTATAGTTTAGATAAATGACATAAAACTAGTGAGAAATTTGGCCTTGTTTTTGTAAAACTATCAATGTCTAGTTTAAAGAAACTTCTGAAGTAAATTTTGTGATGGTCAATTTGTGCTGTCTAGAACTCAGTTGTATTAGATCTTCCAAAATATTACTGGCAATTGCTGCATTTTACTTGACAAATTGCCAAAAATTCATATAATCTCTGATGAACCCTTAAGTGGCTTTGAACACCTTTGAATCACTTTAAATTCAACCCAATTATACTCTACTGACTGAGTGGCAGGTGACGGTTCTAGCCTGTCTCACATTATAAACTCTGACATATTTGCACATATTTGAAGGTTAGAACTTGATACTATAGCACTGTCTCAGTATGTTGTAAAGAAGTATTATGTATTATTCTGTAAACATGTGCAGTATTGCTTTGGAACTTCAAAATTGAAACTAGGCATGAGGTCACAAAGAAATACTAAGAAACACATGATGTTAAAATATTTTGTAGGGCCACATTACTAGCTGCTCTGTGCTACATGTATCCTGTGGGCTGTGGGTTGGACATGCTTAGTTTAGGGAATAATGACAAGGACAAAAATATGTTCAATACATGCACCTTTTTTCCCTTTTGAAGATTTTTATTAGTGTATATTAATTGTACAAAGTATTTGGTTTTATTATAATGTGGTTTGATCATAGTTATCCCCCCATATTACCCACACTTTTTCCTGTCTCCCTCCCTCCTTTTGAGCATTTTTGATGCACAGTTGATTGAATCTGTGGATATGGAACTCACAGATACAGAGGGCTGGTTGTATACAAACAAAGAAACAGTATTTCTCAAGTTGCAGGCCTCAGACCACTAATGGATCTCTCATGGTCTATCAAGTGATTATGGAAGAGTTTCATGATTTCCAGGGAAAATAAAATACAATTAATTTATTCACATATGCTATCCATATTTGAAATGTAAGATTATTACTCTCATGCAAATTATTTAACATTATTAATAATCAGTAGACTTTTAAGATTGCACATCCACTGCAGAGACTGAGTTGATCAGCTTGTCTTAACCTAATATTCAGTTACAAGATAGCTCTTCAGTCTCATATTTTTATGTCATTTGTAATTGTTTGTGAATATTTATACCTGTTTTGCTCTTATTTATTGTGTTTTATTAGATCCCCACTTCAAAACAATAGAGCAAATACTCAAAGTGTTTCAATGAGGTATAAAAGAATTTATGCAAATGATAATAAGCATTACAAATCTGAATAATTTTATGAATTTAAACAGTGAGCAAGATTCAAGTATGAATACAGACTATACGTTTTGTATGTTATAGGACAAGTGAATGTCCGATGGTGATGATTTCACAAAGGGGCCAGAAAGAAAGAGAGGAAGGAGGGAAAGAAGGGGAAAGAGAAAGAAAGGAGAGAGAAGGAAAGGAAGGATGGAAGGAAGGAAGGAAGGAAAGTCTTACTAGGGAACATGTCAATGACTGGAAAAATTAAAAAATTTGATAAGTGGTCACGTAAAGGCATCAGATATTTCATGTCTTTTTCTAACAAGGCACATGACACTACATATTAATATAAACATACCATGATACTTTCCAGTAACAGATTAGTGATTTTTTCCACTAAAAGAAAAGTATAGGTCCAAACTACAAGAATATCATTCAAGTACTTGCTCCATGTAGCAGTATTAGGAACTGACAGAGATTGTTAGAGGTAACTCAGATGTAGTTGTGAGCTATCGTGGACCTCTTGGTGAGGGCAACACTGGAAAGAAGGTGGGACAAGAGGCTAGGAGGAACTTAGATCTCTGGATGACTTCCAGAGTGTCCATGGTATTCCCGAACCTTCTAACCACAAATTGTTGTAAGAAATAGAAACCAACTTCTAGTCTGTTCAAGTCCCTGCTGTTTTTGATCATTTCATGAAGCCTATTCAAGACTTAGTGGGGCTGGGATTTGGCTCAGTTGTTAGAGCGCTGCGCTGCAGTCTCTGAGGTCCCAAGTTCAATTCCCAGCACCGCAAAAATGGGAGAAGGACGTGGCAACCCACTCCCAAGGCAATTGCAAAACAGTCAGCCATTGGAAACCCTATGAGGGTCGCTATGAGTCAGATGCTGACCCAACGGCACCTAACAACAACAACAACAACAATTCAAGACTTAATACACAGGTATTAAGTCACTTGATTTCAGTAGATTTGTGATGTTATTGTTAGCTGTTTTCAAGTCGATGTCCTACTCATAGTGACCCCATGTGAAACAGGTGAAACAGTATTGTTAGTTTTTCTCTGCTATTCATAGGATTTTCAATGGTGGATTGTCGGGTCCTTCTCCCAAACCTACAGCACCTGATGTTCCCAGGTGGTCTCCCATCCAAGTACTAACCTGGCCTGATCCTGCTTAGCTTCTGAGATCTGACGGGATCGGATGCCACAGTGATATGCCTGCAGGCAAATTTATGATAGTAGATACAAATTTAATGGCAAATATTCTGCTCATATAGCAAGAAGAAAGCTGTTAAATGAAAATATTAGATATTACAAGACATCAATGATGAACAAAAGGAAGAGAAATTACTATCATATGTGCATGAGAACAGATATTTCACATTATAGTTAACCAAAACCACTACCTATAGAATAAAAATTGACTCTTGGCTGATGTGAAGGGTATATATACCAATATTTTATTATTGTTCTGTTTATCACTGATAACCCTGAGCACAGAAAGGGAGGGGTTATCCCCTTCATTTAGTTAATGATTATTTTTGTGAGTTATGATAAACTGAGGTAAACTGTGCATCTGGATTAATACTGATAGAGAATCTGTAATGTGTACAGTAAAGAGGGTGTTATCAAAAAATTAGAGGTTGTGTCTGAATGCTCTAGTATACACATATTTTTTAATGGAAGATAACTGGTGGTCAACAACTAGTATCCTGATCTTGTCCCTATTTTGGAAGGCATGGTGACAATTATGGATATGAACAACATATGTCCTCTGATCACACTTCCTTTCAGACTGCTGCAAGAAGAATCAAGCAGTGAATCTTCGCCTCTGCTTTGCTATGATAAAGCATGCTACCTGTCCAGGGGTAAGAAGCTACATCTGATTTTGAAACAAAAAGTGGTATTGACTTAAGACACAAACAGTGCTGAGAGGAACAATTCTGTCTTTTAGACACTTGCTTAAGGAAGGCATTGCAGTATGTTCTTTTAGTGTGTGTGGTACTGAGAGATTGAACCCAGAGCCTCACACATGCTAGACAAGTTCTCTACTAATGAGATGCATCCCAGCCCGTTTATATATATTTTTTTTTGAGACAAGGTCTCACTAAGTGTGCAGGCTGCCTCTGGCCTCAAAATTGCAATCCTCCTGCCTCTGCTTCCTAAGTCCCTGGCAGGCAGGCACCATGGTGCCCAGCTGATAAATTCTTTATCTAGATGACTATGAATTGACCTCTTCATGGTTAAGCTAGCACAATGTTTTATGTGGAGGGTGAGTATAGGGACTTCTTCAAAAAAACAAACTAAGTCAAGATGCTTGATGTTGAAGTTAGACTCTTTCTACTATTGGTGATTATTCCCACTGTGGGAGAAGACAACTAATGACTTATTATCGCGTATGGTTGGATGATATGTCTTATTCACTTTTGGGTACCATAACAAACTGCCATAGATTGATTGACTTAAACAAAAATATTTATTTTGCCCAGTTGTGCTGGCTAGAAGTCTGAGATCTGGGAACCAGCACAGTGGAGTTCTGGTGAGGGCCCTCTTCGGAGCTGCACACTGCCACCTTCTTGCTGTGGTCTCGTACAAGGGAGAGAAAGCAGACTAGCTCTCCAGAGTGCCTTTTGTATGGGCTCTAATCCCATTCCTGAGGGCTCCACTTTCATGACATAATCACCTCCCAAATGCCCCACTTCCTAATACTGTATTATCTGGGGACAGGATTTCGACCTATGAATTTTGGGGCACAGAAGCCTTCAGTCCTTTGTAATAAATGAACTAGCAATATTTCACATATTTTCTAAGCTGTAGTATCCATTTTTTTGCCCTATCACCCTTTTCCATTCAAATTACATTTTGGTCTCCACAGTCTGTGCGAAAGATGTGTCATAGCTGAACTGGAAAAACAAAAGAAGTTAACTCCACTAACACATCTGTACTCCAGTCAGGGGACAAGATGAGTGTATCAATCAGAGTGCTAGGAAGAATCATATGTGTCAATTGGGCAAATTTCATGGCTGGACTCCTCACAAATGTGTGGGTAGTTTGAAGGGAAATAAGCAAAGGTTGTAAGGAACACAGGAATCACCCACAGCTGTGAACTGTTTCTGTGCCTGGGCTTGAAAAAGTAAGGGCTGAGGGGAGAGAACGACTACAGGAATGGAAAGAGAGCTGCAGTTGTGGTTGTATGAGAGGCTGCCTGACCAGTTCTGTCCTTTGGTAGAGGGAAGGAGCCACTGTCAACTTGTAGCCCGACAGTGAGGGAGCTCAGGGCACAAATGTCTTGATTTCTCTGTCCTTACAGCATTAATATCCTGCTGGTGCCTCTCCTTGGCCAAACCCAACCAGAATACAGACGTCAAAGATGCTTGCTGATGAAGCCTATCCAGGTCAGCTTCTTGGGCCACTGAGTAGGGTGGGAAAAGGTAGAAAGTAACTTGGAAAGAAGAAATACAAAAGATCCATCATAGGGAACAGAGAGTGAAAGCACTAGGCTACCTTCCTGTCCTCATTTTAATGGCTTTCATTGAATTCCCACCTAGAAATTCTACTTCTCAGTTTCCAGCATTAGATCAGTCATATGAGCATATATACTTATAGACAATATTGGGAATTATTTTTCTCTTGTTATTTTTCTTTTCAGCTGGGCACATTTCCTCAACAAAGAAAATTTAAGATTCAGTTACAAAAGAAAAAGAGGAGAATGGGTAGGCAGACAGCAGGTTTTGCTGTGGCCCACTTGATCTGCTGCTACTATTGATTGACAATATTTTACTTAGGACTTTAGATCTATTTTCAGAGATGAGATTGACCATAGTTTTTCTTTTGGTGGTAAATCATCTTAAGTAGATATTAATGTAGTGTAGGCTTGCGGAACATGAAAGTAAACTGCCCATCTCCTTATAATCTCTGAAATAACTTGTCACTTAAAACTTTCTTGATTTTCAAAATTATTGGAATAAGTGTATGTATTCTCTTCTAATTTATAAAATCTCAATTACTGTAGTTATACCCCCCTTTTTTGTGGTACTGGAGGTTGAACCCAGGGCCTCACGCTTGCATGCTTTGCAAGTGCTGGACTACTGAGCTGCACCCTCAGTACATTTTTTTACTTTTTGAGACAGGGTCTCTCTAAGTTATGCAGACTGCCTCTGGTCTCGAACTTGCGATCCTCCTGCCTCCGCCTCTTGAGCCGCTGGGATTACAGGCATGCGCCACCACCCCAGGCACTTTTCAGCATTTTAAAGAGGTCTTTTTGCAATAGCTTTTCCCAATGCAATGTGTCTTTTGATATCTTGACTACTGCTTCTGTGGGTGTGGATTGTAGAAGAAAGTAAAACAAAATCTTGGACAGCCTCAGTCTTTTTTCTCTTTATCATGAAGTTGCTTACTGACTAAGTTGCAAGAATTTTTGTTTTGTTGATGTTGAGGTGCAATTCATACTGAAGGTTGTGTCCCTTGATCTTCAACAGTAAATGTTTCAAATCCTTTTACTTTTAGCAAGCAAAGCTGTGTCATTTGCATAATGCAAACTGTTAATGAGTCTTCCTCAAATCCTGATGCCATGATCTTCTTCATAAAGTCTAGCCTCTTGGATTATTTGCTCAGTATAGAGATTGAAGACATATGGTGAAATGATATAGCACTTAAGCACACTTTCCTGACTTTAAACCAAGTACTATTTCCTTGTTCTGTTCAAATGACTGTCTCCTGGTCCATATAGAGATTCCTAATTAGTACAATTTACTGTTCTGGTATCCCCAATCTTTGCAATGTTATCCATAATTTGTTATTATCCACACCGTCAAATGCTTTTTCATAGTCAATAAAATATAGACAGACATTTTTCTGGTATTCTCTGCTTTCAGCTAATATCCATCTCACGTTAGCAATGATGTCCCTGGTTCCACACTCTTTTCTGAATCTGACTTGATTTTCTGGCAGTTCTCTCTCTGTATACTGCTGCAGTCACTTTTGAATGATCTTTAGCAAAATTTGACTTGCATGTGATAATAATGATATTATATGATAATTTCCACATTCAGTTGAAGCCCCTTTCTTGGGAATAGGCACAAATATGATATCTTCCAGTCAGTTGGCCAGGTAGCTGTTTTCAGAATCTCTTGACATAAACAAATTAGCACCTCCATTGCTGCATCTGTTTGTTGAAACACCTGCATTGGAATTCCATCAATTCCTGGAGCCTTGTGTTTTGCTAAATCCTTCAAGGCAGACTCCACTTCATCCTCAATTGCCATTGGTTGCTGACCACATGCAACCTCTTGAAATGGTTGGTCATCCACCAATTCTGTTTCGTACAATGACTCTGTATATTCCTTCCATCTTCCTTTGATGTTTCCTCCATCATTTAACAATTTCCCTGTACAGTCTTTCACCATTGCCACTCCAGCCTTGAACATTTTTCTTCAATTCCTTCAGCTTGAGAAAAACAGAGTGTGTTCTTCCCTTTTGGTTTCTGTCTCCAGCTCTTTGCACATGTCATAAAAATATTCGATTTTGTCTTCTTGAGCTGCCCTTTGAAATATTCTGTTTAGATCTTTAACTTCATCATGTCTTCCTTTTAGTTTAGCTAGTTGATATATATATATATATATATATATATATATATATATATATATATACACACACACACACATCTACATATGAATAAAAACATAATATTTGTCTTTCTGGGTCTGGCTTATTTCACCTAATATGATGATTTCCAGTTCCATCCATTTGCCTGAAAATTACATAATTTCATTCTTCTTTGTGGCTTTAATAACTCCATTATGTATATATACACCATATTTTCTTTATTCATTCATCTGCTGATGGACATCTAGGCTGATTCCATATCCTGGCTTTAATGAATAGTGCTATAATAAGCAAGTGAATGTACATGTTTCTTTGACATACTTATTTATTTTGAATATATACCCAGTAGTGGGATTACTGGATCATATTACAGTTCTATGTCTAATTTTTTGAGGAATCTCAATACTATTTTCCAAAATGGCTGTACTGTTGGTATGCATTCACATCAAAAGTGTAATCAAAAGCACATCAAAAGCATTCCCCCTTTTCTGCATACTTGCCAGAATCTGCTATTTTTTGTCTTTTTGTTAATATCAATTCTAATTTGTGTGAGATGATACTTTGTTATCATTCTGATTTACTTTTCCCCATGGGGTTTAGCTCCATCAGTACAGTACTCTCTCTTTGCACTCTGAGGCCCTGGGTTCAATCCCCAGCAGTGCAAAAACAGGTACAGGACATGACAGCCCACTCCTGAAATGATCAGCCATTGAAAACTAGCAGAGAAGCACTGATGGATGTGGCACAGTACCAGGGAGTATGTTCTGTTGTACATAGGTTCACTATGAGTTGGACCCAACTCATCTGCACCTAACAATGATTAGCTATGTACAACATTTCTTCATATACTTGTCCCTTTGTATGTCTCTTCAGAAATGTCCACTCAGGTCATTTGCCCGTTTTAAAATCATGTTATCTGGAGTTATTTTGCTGTTGAGTTGTTTGAGTTCCTTTTATATTCTAGAAATTAATCTCTTTTCAGATGAGTTCTTTGTAAATATTTTCCCCATTGTGTAAGCTGTCCCATCACTGTTTTGACTATTTCCTTTGATGTGCAGAAGCTTTTAGTTTATTGTAGTCCCATTTGTCAATTTTTTCTTTTATTGCTTGTGATTTGCAAAAATTCTCTGTCTAAACCAATACCCTAAAGTGTTTCCTTAATGCTTTCTTTTAGTAGTTTCATATTTTGTTCTTACATTTAAGTCTTTTATTTTGATTTTTTTGTATATGGTTAGACATATGGATCTAGGTTTTTCTCTTCTGCATATCAATGACCAGTCTTCTCACCATCATTACTGAAAAGATTTTCCTTTCTCCGTATATGCTCCTGTTGCCTTTGTGAAAAAAACCAGTTGCTTGTAAATAGATTTATTTCTGGTCCTCAATTATGTTCTGGTCCTCAGTTATGTTATGTATTGTCTGTTTTAATGCCATTACCCTGCTTTTTTGGTTATTATAGCTGTGTAGTATGTCTTAAAGTCAGACATTGAAATGCCTCTAGCTTTTGTTCTTTTTGCTCAGGACTGACTGTTTTATGTGTTCATGTCTTTAGTTGTAGTATACAGATTATAGAAGTACTTTTTTTCTATAGAAATTATAGGAGTATCTTTGACATTGAAGAATGTCATTGGTATTTTGATAGGAATTGCATTGAATCTGTAGAATGTTTTGGGCAGTATATTAATTCTTCCCATTCATGAACACAGAATTTTTTATGTTTTTGTGTGTCCAATACAATTTCCCTCTTTAATCAGTGTTTTAAAAGTTTTATGGTAAAAGTCATTAGCTTCCTTGGTTAAATGCATTCTTAGGTATTTTACATTTTGTAGCTATTGTGAATGTGATACTTTCTTAGTTACTCTATAATTGGTGTGTAAAAAAGCTACTGAATTTTGTATGTTGATTTTGTATCCTATGACCTTACTGAATTTATCAGTTGTACCAGAGTTTTTTGGGCAGACTCTTTAAATTTGTCTATCTATATGAAATCATGTCATCTGTAAATGTATAATTTGACCTCCTCCTTTCTTATTTGCATACCCCTTATTTCCTTTTCCTGTCTTATCGCTCTGTCTAAGATTTCCAATGCTAAATTGAAGAAGCATGGTAAAAATGGACACCCCTGTCTTGTCCCTTATCTCAGAAAAAGATTAAGTTTTTTTACTCAGCATGATGTTATCTATGGGCTGGCCATATATTTCTTTTATTAGGTTGAAGTACACTCCTTCTATACCCAATTTTTGGGATTATTTTATCATGAAGGGATGTTGAATTTTATCATATGTTTTTCAGCATCTATTGAGATTATCATATGGTGTTTGTCCTTCATTTTGTTTATGTGATCTATTGCATTTATTGATTTGCATTTGACTTATCCTTATATCTCTTGAGTAATCTCAACTAAAAGATATAATCTTTTAGATGTACTATTGGATTTGATTTGCTAACACATTGTTGAGAATTTTTGTACCTATGTTTATCAATGTTATTGGCCTCTAGTTTTATTTCTTGTTGTTTGTTGTGACTTTGTCCCATTTGGTATCAGAGTAATGCTAACCTCATAGAATGAATTTGGAAGTGTTCAAGCTTGATCTTGAAACATGGACTGGTAGATGCTGTGTGCTTGTTATTGTTGTTGTTGTTAGGTGCCGTCAAGTCGGTATCTGACTCATAGCAACCGTCATAGGGTTTTCAATGGCTGGCTGTTTTGGGATTGCCTTGGGAGTGGATTGCCAGGTCCTTGTCCCATTTTTGCGGTGCCAAGAATTGAACTTGGGACCTCAGAGACTGCAGTGCAGCGCTCTACCAACTGAGCTAAATCCCAGCCCCACAGTTTCTTCTTTATAAGGTCATCATGTATTTCTTATGGTGTGCAACATCTCTACCTCATCCTCACTGTGCTCTGGAGCTCTACTGTATCTCAAACTTCAGGAAAACAGATTTTTTGTTTTCCCCTTTGTGTTGTGGAGAGAAGTAAGCCAGTCACCTCTACTCAGACAGTTTGCTGACATCACATGTAACTGTGGGGCTGGCTAGGCAAGTCTAAAGTCCATAGGACATACTGTCAGGAGAACAGGCTGAAACTTTTGGATACAGGCAGAATCTGTCATCCACAGGTGGAATTTCTTGAAAATTCAAACATATCCTACTTATGTTTGAGTTCCATGAGCCTGTTGGTAAAAGTCACCCACTTGTAACAATCATAGAAGTGAAGAAGCAGCAGAGACAAGCCTCCACTTCCATTGTTTACATTCATGTGATTCCTGGATGGTGATTAGTTTGATTGGGGAATCATTTCATAATAAAAATGTACCTAAAAACACCATATTGTACACCTTAAATATATGTAAAGCTTATTTGTCAATCATTCTTTAATAAGATTGGAAATAAAATATTTTATGATGACTTTAATGCAAATATTTGAGATATACATTGTCAATAAAATTTTATGAACTATTATGACAAAAATAGTAAAAGACCCTATAGTTAATAATAGAAACAATAATAATGTTAATCTAAAATTTATAGTGTCAAGCACTCTTTCATGTCCTCTGCAAATATATTAACTAAGTTTCAAAACACTTCATTGAAGTAACTTTATTACCTTCATTTTACAGTTGAAAAAAATCAGTGGCAAAGAGAGAGAAATAAATTTCTCAAAGTCAAACAGTTCTTTCAAGATTACTTCTGGCATGGATTGCCAGAATAGCAGAGATAACAATTTCATTCTTCACCTCATGAGTTAAACTAATCACCACTATACTGCCTCTCTGTAGTAATATAATCAGAATCGATAGCCTTTGGGGGCTGAGGTTTAGCTCAGTTGTAGAGTCCTGCTCCATACTCTCTGTGGATCTAGGTGTGATCCCAAGCACCACAAAAATGGGAGAAGGACTTGGCAATCCGTGCCAGAAGTAATCTTGAAAGAGTCAGCCATTGAAAACCCTATGGAGTTGCTATGAGTCAGTTGCGACTTGATGGCACCTCACAAAAACAATAGCCTTTAAATCCTACTAAGAACTTTAGTATGCATTCACTGACTGTCCTTCCCTATCTTTTTTATTTTGATAAATTGATAATTAATAAAATGATAAATGTTATTGTTGTTTTTTCTTTCTAAAATGTCATTTATTAACTATTCTTTGGACTCAATTATAATTTTCACAGATTTCTTTGCTCATTTCTCTTTTTCTTGTATTCATTATTTATTTTGTT
>VMDO01024344.1:0-29920 GCA_007922755.1 Pedetes capensis
GGCGGGGGGGGCGGGGCGGGGGGGGGAAGAAGCCTGCATCCACGTCTTTGATGTGCACTATCATTCTTTCATTATGATTCTTTTATTAAGCATCTTCTTCTTCCTCTCTGAGTGCCCACACTTAAATCTAAATTATGTACTGTCTCTTACCCTAATTAATAAGCTCATTAACTTTGTTTCACTCTAACTCATCCTCAAATTCATTTCTGCAACAAAGCCGAGCGCCCTGTTTCACCTAAATAGAGGTGCCCAAGGTGGGACCTTCTCGGGCTACAGGTGGCAGCGCTGGGATGCATCCCCTCCACTGCTGCTGACATCTTTCTACTGCCCCATATGGGGCACAAGAGCTGAGGCATGTTTGAAAACCAGTTATTCGGGGTTCCCTGAAGCCAGCCCTAACTCAGAGGGACAGACACTCAAGAGAGAATTACCAAACTGACTTAGGACTTAAAAAAAAATGCAAGAGAGAAACATTTTAAAATCCAAGCAGCATTGAGATTTAAGACATAAAGCAAACAGAAGTTTAAGCTTTACCAAATAAATAGCCAAGAATATCCTGAGAAGACTGCTTACACCTGTCAACTGTTAGATTTACGTTCTCTCTCTCTCTCTTTTTTTTTTTTTTTTTTTTTTGTGGTACTAGGTTGAACCCAGGGCCTAGCACATGCATGCTTTGCAAGTGCTGTACCACTGAGCTGCACCCCCAGCTTATGTTTTTTTTTTTTTAACTTTTTGAGAAAGGGTCTTGCTAAATTACGCATTTTGAGAAAGGGTCTCGCTAAATTATGCAGACTGCCTCTGGTCTTGAACTTGCGATTCTCCTGCTTCTGCCTCCAGAGCCGCTTACAGGTGTGCGCCAAGGCACCGGCTTCATTTACATTCTCTTCAAACAAGAGAAGAAGGCACCTTAACTTCCTATATGCAAAGCCCAAGGGATCTCACTCTTGAACTCAAAAGTTAAGATGATTTCCATCGAATCATGATCCTCCAATCTCCAAGCTTAGACCTTCCTCAGGTCTCTAGATCAGGCAAGTCCAGACTTTTGATCCCTGGGAAGGTAGGGTCTGTGGCCCTATTCAGTCCGATGTTGATTCAGAACATGTAATTTCGGCCATCATCAAGCCTTAAGATTAAGGGATCAAAGTCTCAAAAAGGGAAATTGAGACAGGATTGAAAGACAGGAAAATTAAGGGGGCGTGAAAAGAAAAAGAGCTGTCACCCCAGGATCTTGTTTAAGTCTCACCAACTGAGGGGCAAGAATTTTGACACAACTACCAAGAAAACCACTATAAAGACGGCCTGCACAGAGACAGTTAAAATCGCAATAAGCCACGCTTAGAGTCAAAATGCAGGGGCTGGGATTTAGCTCAATTGATAGAGCACCACTCTGCGGTCTCTGAGGTCCCGAGTTCAATTCCCAGCACTGTGAAAATGGGAGAGGGATGAGGCAATCCACTCCTGAGGCAATCCTGAATCATTCAGCCATTGAAAACCCTATGAGGGTCACTATGAGTTGGACTGAACTCCATGGCACCTAATAACAAGAGCCAAAATGCACGTGACCTCCGAGTTTAACTTTACTTTCTCTTATGTAATTCTGTGCTTGAGAATCTCACCAAATAATATGATGGGCCATGTTTGCAGTCAACATATGCCTAGACAATTTCTTTGTGACTCTTTTCTTACACCCCCTGGATCACACGATCGTCTCATTGCCCTAAAGAGAAGTTCCTTAGATAGAAGGTATACCAAAACATTTCTATGTAGATCTTTAAAATCCCCGAAAACAATAGAATTTCTTTTCCAACCTATCTTAACCTGTGTTTCTTTCTTATTGGAACTTTTCTCTCATCCCTAAACCTAAACAACGTACCCTGTAAAGGCACCTTACAATGTCATTTACAAAAAGGGAAATTCCTTAAGATAGAAAAAATAAATAAGCTAGCTCATTGTTTTGCTTAAACTTTGAACCAGGATGTAAACTATATTCTTTGAGAAATGTAATTTCAAAAGTCACTAAACCAGCTGGGCACGGTGGCGCACACCTGTAATCCCAGTGGCTCGGGAGGCGGAGGCAGGAGGATTGCAAGTGGAGACCAAAGGCAGTCTGCATAACTTAGCGAGACCCTGTCTCTAAAAGTAAAAAAATGGCTGAGGGTGCAGCTCAGTGGTCCAGCACTTGCAAAGCACGAGCAAGTAAGCACGAGGCCTTGGGTTCAACCCCCAGTACCACAAAAAAAAAAAAAAAAAAAAAAAAAAAAAAAAGCCACAAAACCATACATATAGCTATTGTTAAGCTACTCAAACGTTCTCTCACTTGAGAAACCCGCATCCATGTCTTGGACACATTCTATGATTCTTTGCTTAAGTGACTCTCTCTTTCTCTCTCTCTCCATCTATACTTATGATTCTTTTACTGTGATTCTTTTTTGTGTGTGTGTGGTACTGGGAGTTGAACCCAGAGCCTCGCCCTTGCCTGCTTTGTAAGTGCTACACCAACTGAGCTGCGCCCCCAGCCCATTTTTTTTACTTTGTGAGACAGGGTCTCGTTAAATTACGCAAACTGCCTCTGGTCTCGACTTGCGATCCTCCTGCCTCTGCCTCCCGAGCTGCTGGGATTACAGGCGTGTGCCACTGTGCCTGGTGTGATTCTTTTCTTAAGCATCTCTTTTTCCTCTCCAAATGCCCATGCTTAAATCTAAGCCGGTACAGTCTCTTATCTGTAATTAATACTTTGTTTCAAATAAATAAATAAATAAGTACATGAGGGAATAAGGGCTGAAGAAACCCACTGCTAGCAGCAAGAACACAATCTAGTGTTCTGCCAGAGAAGGACAGGCACATACTCGTGGGATCAAACACACTCAGGTTGTTCTTTGACAGAGCAAAAGGCTTTACTCCCTCAGCACCCACAGGACACCCTGGATTGCTCATTCATCCAGACAGCCATCAAACGTTAAGAAAAAGCTAAATGTAATCCAGAGCACTGTTAGAAAAATAGACTCCTGTGTGTTCAGCTGTGTAACGTGGTGGGGAGGATATAAAGGCAGAGCATTAAGCTTAAGATATTTTTTCACAGGAAAAAATAAAAATAACCTTGTTGGTGCTGAGCAGGGTACTGAGCAATCCACCTGCTCCTCCCTCGGAGGAAGCAGGGCTGCGCCGGCTTCCCTCTGGGTTCTAACAAATGCAGCCTGCGATTTCGCCTCCACACAGATTCCTGCAGGGGAGGGCTGGGGAGAAACAGGCAGAAATCCCCCGCTTCTCATGAGGAGCCAGTGCCTAATTTCTTTCAGGATCTCAATAGCAAGAATAGCTATTTTCATCAATCTCCCAGGCAGTGGGTTCTGAACAGTTTCACAAAACACCATGAAGACTCTCCTGGCTCCGTGCCAGCACGCCAGCCCCACAGACACAGTCAGCAGGCCAAGGACGAATGACTCCCTGTGAAGCGCCTACTGTGTGCTGGGCACTGGGGACTCCACCATCGTCAACAGTCCTCCACACACTGACAGATGCTGTTGGACTAGCAGAGCAGCAGCTTCTAAAAGCTGATAAACGCTATGGAAACCCTAGAAAACGAATGCTCGTCTGTGCTAGGAATCAGGCAGCGCCTGTCACGTTTCGAATATAAAGTGCACCCCAAAGTTCATGTGCTTTAACGTCTGGTCCCCAGCTGATTACACTGTCCGGAGCGGTTATGAGACTTTGGCAGAAGTGGTATCACTGGAGGCGGGCCTTTAGAGGTCTCCCCCCAACCCTGCACCCATCACTCCCTCCAGACCCATGGCTCAGGCCTCTCTCTGTTCCTAGTCCTCCATACTGTGAGGTCATCTGACACAGGCCCTGTCACTGCGGCCATCACACCTGCCCTGCTGCCATTATGGACTGGTTAGCTCTAACTGTGAGCTCCCAGTGACCCTCTTCCCCCATAAATTCATTTGGTTTGGTTTTTCATCGACGGCGACAACAGCTGACTACTACAGCTTCCTAAGGGAAATGATGCTGCACTGAGACCCCAAGGATGAGAAAGAGGGACAAGCATCCAGGCATAGAGAACAGCATGTGCAAAGGCCCCAAGGTAAGAGCGTAGTGCTTCTGACATTATACATGCTTTTCTGGCTAAGCTTAAGGGAGCTGATTTTCAGAGCAAGATGGAGTGGGAGATGAAACAACACGGGTTTCTATGCCAGGTGAGTCACAAGCCACCCCTAGGGGTGGGATCGAGAAACAGACACCCTTGGCATCTACCCACTGTACAATGTGTGAGTGCTGGGAAACCCGAGGGGAATCCCAGACAGCCTGAGCCAATGGTCGAGGATAAGAAAAACATTACTCACTTGCTACCTGCCTCCTAGAGGCCTGACCAGAAAAGTACTCCAGTCCTTCTCATGAAGGCAAGTAAGATGATGGAACCTATAGCTAAGCTGAAAGATGTTCACAGTCATCAGCTTCCAACTCAGAAGGGACGCTATCTGATTCCACATGATGTAAGGGCGGACGTGGGGACAGAAATATAGCTGAACAAATATAAAGCACACAGTCCTCTAAAATGTGGAGGCTGGACTGGATCAGGAGAGGAAGATTCCCAGGCTGTCTACTCCTGCATCCACGGCAAACATGGTGGTGAGTCAATTATTCTACCTGTGAGCATGGAGCTCAGCCTCAGAATCCTGAACACAGCACTCTACAGACCACCAGCTGATGGATGTTAGCACATGAAACAAAATCTGTCCTCCATGAGGGCACATGACCTCTGGGGTCCTGTGGTTGTTAGGTGCCGTCGAGTCAGTATCCGACTCATAGTGACCCTGCATACAACAGCGGAAACACTATTGTCAGAACACTATTGTCAGTGCTTCTCTGCTGTACATAGGGTTTTCAGTGGCAGATTGTTTTTCGGAAATGGTTTGCCGGGTCCTTCTCCCAAGCCTACAGCACCTGGTGTTCCCAGGCGGTCTCCCATCCAAGTACTAAACAGGCCCAACCCTGCTTAGCTTCTGAGATCTGATGGGATCGGATGCCACAGGGCTACGGTTGCAGTCTTTCTGGGGTCCTACTTGGCTCTATTTTTGTTGTTGTTGCTTGGTTGGTTTTTTGTTCTCTAAAATGTAGCCGGGGTCTGGGATTTAGCTCAGTTGGTAGAGCGCCACTCTGCTGTCTCTGAGGTCCCAAGTTCAATTCCCAGCACCACAAAAATGGGAGAAGGATGTGGCAATCCACTCCCAAGGCAATCCCGAAACAATCAGCCATTGAAAACCCTGTGAGGGGTCGCTATGAGTAGGACACGACAGCACCTAACAACAACAAAATGTAGCCACTTGAACGTTCAGAACATACTTCCTGGTTTCTAGATTCAGAAAATAAACCCTGCCGTGTATAAATGGTGACTCAAATATGAAGGTGGCGATTGAGGTAAAGGCAGGCACAGGTCCCTTTCCAAGGGGGAGCCCTTCTTGCCCCAAACTGCACATGGTCTGCCATGCTGAGGTCAGGAAGGGAGCACAATGATGAACTCACAGAGGAGAGCAGTGGAATAACTTTCCACTCAGCCCCCCACCACCACAGAGACCCAGGACTCGCAGATCAGCCAGGCTGGGGGTTGAACCCTGGCACCTGCAAGAACTGGCCCCATTTGGCAGAGGTGTGCGCCTTCTCATCTGCAGCCTCCACACCTGCACGTGCACCCCACCCGCTGCCATCTAATGAACCCCAAGGCGATCCCAAAAGAACAGCATTATCATCGCCATCTTACAAACAAGGAGGCGGCTCCCAGATGCCAAGCCACGGGGCCAACATTTGCTCTGGCGCCTGCTGCACCTACCACCTCCTAATTCCCTGCTGTTCGGTGCCATCCAGTCAGTGCCTGACTCATGGCAACCCTCATTACAAGTGAAACACTATTATCAGTGCTTCTTTGCTATTCATAGGGTTTTCAATGGTGGATTGATTTTAGGGAGTGGGTTGCCAGGTCCTTCTCCCAAGCCTACAGCACCTGGTGTTCACAGGCGGTCTGGAATCCAAATACTAACCAGGCCCGACCCCGCTTAGCTTTCGAGATCTGACAGGACCGGATACCACAGTGGTACAGCTGCAGGCCCTAATTCCCTACCATCTCCTAATTCCTGACCACATACCCCACCCCAAACTGTATTTCCCTAGGGCTTGGTGAGTGACATTAACTGTTACCAGCAAGCATCTGGAAGATCAAGAGCATGGTTCCCGCTTCCTCTCATTAGGAGATAGATTCTTGTCCTGCTAATTCTGCGTTCTGCTCTCCTCTGACTTACATGCCAGAGCGAACCACTAACCTGGCTTTCCCTGGTCTTCTGCTTCAGGCTGGGTGGATTGCAGCATCCCTATAATCCCAGTGACTCAGGAAGCAGAGGCCGGAGGATCTCAGGTTCGAGGCCAGAGGCAGCCTGTGTAACTTAGTGAGACCCTGCCTCAACATAAAAAGTAAAAAAAGGGCGAGGGGTGCAGCCCCGTGGCAGAGCACTTGCAAAGCATGCGTAAGGCCTGGGCTTAGCCCCCTAGTGTCATAAAAGAAAACCAGTCATTTCATATGCATGATTGTGGGACTGTCCCATTGATTTGAAAAACAGCCAGTTGAATGGGACTCCAGCCCCTCCCTGAGACTCACCCCCTCATAGCTCTGCAGGCCCCCCTAGGGCTCTGCTTGCCAGGAGGAAAGCAGTTTATTATTATTTAAACAATCAGGATCACCTTCCAAGGGCCCTGCCAGGGAACAGGACAAAAAGAGCTCCTTGTGGGTGGGCCCAAGGGACCTCCACGAACTGTGCCCCACCCACAAGGGAGGGGGCAGTCCCCTCTACACACCAGCTCACATCCTGGGAGCAGCCCCTGTGATACCCTCAGCCAGCTTCCTTACACCCACAGTGTTACCACAGGGGCCCCCTACCAGGAAGCGATGCAACCAGAGAATCTCCCGCTCATTTAGTTAGTCATTCAACAAACATGTATGAACTGTGCACTCTGGCAGCCACAGAGCCACACGTCTGTGTGAAATGGTGTGAGGGTCTCCCAAGTGCACCCTGACCCCTGGTCTCCTCATCCCAGCATCTTTCCATCTCCCAAATCAAGTCTGTCCCACCCCCGGGGGTCCCTGAGCACCACCACACACGACCAAAGACAGCTGTTCCTGGGTCATGTAGAAGAATCCAAAACTCTGCGAGCCCCCGGCCAGCCAATGACTCCCCTCCTCGCCAGCCTAACGAGGCAGCAGAAGGTGAAAGCATCTTCATGTCCTAGCCCCGATCGACTAAGACAACAAAGCGGTAGCACCAAGCACGAGACCAGCTTCAGACCCAACTTTGCCAGGGAGGAGGCGAGGTGCTGGGTAGCAGAGACATAGCAGGGCTCCTTCCCGCTAATCAGATAGAAAATCCAGGCCCAAATGCCTCGGGGTGGGGGGAATGACACAGAGACCTTTGACAAACATCATCTCTTCCCTCCTCCTCCTCGGATGGCCGCAGCCGCAGACAGCAGTCCTGCTGGAAGCCATGGCTCGGTCACCGCGGCAGCCGGGCACTCTCTCTGGGCCTGGCCTGGCCATCGCCGGCAAGTTTACCAAACAAAGCCTGGTATCCAGGCAGGCTGCAGGCTGGGAACCAAGCTCTGCCTGTTCCTAGGAAGCAGAGCAGGCGTCCAGCTCGGGGCCGGCCACAGCACATGCAGATGGGCGAAGGGACTCTTTCCTAAAGCAGCGAGTATCACGGATGCCAGGAACAGGCGGGACACCGCGTCCCCTGGCGCAGCATGGGGGGGGCTTTTCAGAATCTGCTCCCACAAGCACCAAATGTGAAATGGCCAAACACTCAAAATACCTACAAAAGCAGGGCACGGTGGCGCATACCTGTAATCCCAGCAGCTCAGGAGGCTCAGGTGAGAGGATCACAAGTTCGAGATAGAGGCATTCTACGTAACTTAGTGAGACCCTGTCTCAAAAAGTTAAAAAATGGGCTGGGGGTGCAGCTCAGTGTCCGGCACTTGCAAAGCATGCAGGTGCGAGGCCCTGGGTTCAACCCCCAGTACTGCAAAAAAACAAAAACAAAAACAAAAACAAAACCTACAAGATTAGCTGGGCGTGGTGGTCCATGCTTGTAATCCCAGCAGCTGGGGAGGCAGAAGCAGGAGGATGGCAAGTTTGAGACCAGAGGTAGTCTGTGTAATTTAGTGAGACCCTGTCTCAAAAAAGTAAAAAAAATAGACTGGGGGTGCAGCTCAGTGGTCCTGCGCTTGCAAATCAGGCAAGCATGAGGCCCTGAGTTCAACCGTTAACACCGAAAAAAAAAAAAACCCACCAAGATTAGAAGAAACAAAACAAAAAATCCTCACTTTTCCCCTTCTCATTATAAAGACGCAAGGTTTTTGCAAACACAAAAATAATTTAAAAATAAACAGCATTAGGCACAGCGTGGTGGCGCTTGACTATAATCCCAGTACTTGGGAGGCAGAGGCAGGAGTATCAAAAGTTTGAGGGCAGCCTGGGCTACACAATGAGACTCTGTCTCAAAAACAAAGCAAAACAAACGAACGAATGAACAAAAACCAGCATTAGCGCCAAAGGCCAGGAGAAATGAAGTAAAACTAACAAAGAGGCGCTGGGCAGAGAACACAAGGAGGGCTTTCTGGCCCCCACGCAGCTCTTTGGCACCAGGTCACAGCAAGCCAGGATTAGGGAGAGCAGGGCCAGAGGTGGCAGCCAGGGAAGAAGATGATCCTCTGGGTTTTCCAAGAGCAATCCACGCAACACGAGGGCTGTTCACACAAGCCAGCGTGTGAACCTTTCCCTGCTCGGCCAGGGGGCAGCTGGCTGGCCAGGACACACACCCGCACCCCCTCTCCCACCAGCTGGACTCAGCGCGCGTTGTGTGAGCTGCATGAAGGGCAGTTTCCATGGCGTCTGGAAAGCACTTCAGGGACACCCTCGACAGGGCAGCAAGTAAATACCGACCTGGTTAAGTGGGGCACTCCACGGCATTTCAGGAGCTCTGCTGTGATACTCACACCTCAGCTGTCCCCAAAGCCTCCTGCCTGTGGGGGCCCTGGCATATTTCCAGCCTCCCCCCAGCTCCTTCCACCCCACATCCTTCCTCACCACTATAATCTGCATCCGGAGTGGCCCCTAAAGGCCCATGTGTTGAGGGCTTGGTCCCGAGAGTGGAGCTACTCAGAGGTGGTGGAGCCTTTAAGAGGTGGGGCCTAGTGGGAGATCTTTAGGTCATTGGGAGCATGCTCTTCAAGGGGCCTGTGGTCCCTTCTCTTTCTTTTTTTCCACTGTCCAGACCCAAGATGAGCAGTTTTGCTATACTACACGCTCCAAAGCTCAAAGCATCAAGGGCAACAGATCATGGGCTGGAACTCCTAAAACCATGAGCCAAAGGAAAGCTTTTTAGCTGATCCCCTCAGGCATTAGTCGTAGGGAAAGGAAGCTAATATGCTCACCTTCTCTACTGAGAGTTCCTCAAAGCCCTGTCCAAACACCACTTCCTCCAGGAAGCCCTCCTGACCTGCTCAGACAGGACTCTCTGTCCCCTGTGCACTCTGTAAAGCATGCTCTCCCACCACTGTGCATGCTGGGGTAGCTGTCATTATGGATCCTTCTTCCTACCCTCTTGGCAGACTGGGTGGAGGCAGCCTATTTCTCTGAGGCTCCTGGACCCATACAGTGAGTATTTGATCATGACTACTGGAGGAGAGGCTTAGGATGAGATCCTTGTAAGCCTCTGGCCAAAGGGCAGCCAGCTAACATGAAGAAGGATTCAAGGGCGCTTTGGGCTTCTGTTTGGGAGGATCAGAAACTGGGTATCTGCTCCCCCAGTAAGAGCAGCACACACAGGTCCTGCACTTAGCTAAGGAGGAAAGACACGCACAGCACCCCGTGAGCCCTCGGAGTGCTTTCCCTGCTGCTGGAGCCCTTCTGTGCCCTCCACAAGGAGAAGAAAACCCAGGACCGAGGGCCAGACCACTAAGCAGCAGTTAAGGAAGCCCCCAGGCTGTTCTCAAAGGCCCTTCCCCGGTAAGCATATGGGGTCGCAGCCCCTCCGTGGGCTCCAGGGAATCTTAGTTGGCATTTAGAATGTAAAAAATACCAGGGCAAGCTGGGCGAAGTGGCGCATGCCTGTAATCCCAGCAGCTCGGGAGGCAGAGGCAGGCAGATTGCAAATTCAAGACCAGAGGCAGTCTACGTAATTTAGCGAGACCCTGTCTCAAAACAAAGTAAAAAAATGGGCTGAGGGTGCAACTCAGTGGTCCAGCAGTTGCAGAGCATGCAAGCACGAGGCCCTGGGTTCAAACCCCAGTACCAAAAACAAAAACAAAAACAAAACACCAAGGCAGAACATTGGTGATGGCCAGGCCTCCTGCTTGGGATCAGTGACCGATCATCCACAAATACAACCCTCTGAGCATCATATGGTGATAAATACATGTCCAAGCAAGGATCTCTCTGCTGTGTGCCTCTCGGTGTGCGCTACCCTCTCTGGGCTGGGCTTCTGCACCTACACCGCTCCTTCCCTTCGGTGTGGGATCAGCAATTTGCAAGCCTGGCAACCACCACTGCACTCAGATCCGAGGCTTGGAAGAAAAAAAAAAAAGCTCTCTTCCAGCACAACTGCTCTATGATTCATCACAGAAATGAATCTGCTAACGCCCCGGCTCCGTGACAGACACATCCAGTCTTTTTGCATGTGTGGCATTGTGACAGGCCTGGCTGCGGAGAGAGAGGTGCTAAGCCAGAGCCAGTCTGTTTGATGTAACACCCTCCCTCGTCTACAGACGGAGCAGACGTGAGCCCTGGTTTCCCCAGAGCTTCCTGCAGGATACGTTCATCAGTGAATCATGTAAATAAATAGGTTTAATGGGCCTGCAGCTGCCCATGGTGCGGCTCACAGTGTGCCACTCTGACCTCCGGCAGAGACACAGCTGGTGCCAAGCAGGGGCTGAATCTCACTTAACCTTGACCGCTGACACTTGGCCTTTTCCCCCATTAGACTCTGTAGTTAAACAGCTGTAAAAGCCCGGCACAGGGGAGTAGCAGAGTGGGGAGAGGAGAGAGGATGAGAGAGGCCTCCAGCACCTCTGCTGTGTTCACTGAGCACCTACTACATGCCAGGCCCTGATCTAGACATTTAAACATGAATTAGATGGTCTATTCAAAGGTGATGCACCCTGAGAGAAAAAGGAAGCAAGGGAAGGATAAAGAGGACAGGGTCCTGGGGGAGAGAGGCCAGGCAGGCCACCCTGGGAAGGCGGCAGTGAGCAGGGACTTGGGCAGCTGCTCCTGTGGGTGCGTGAGGGAACACAGGCCCTCACAGTGGGAGACGGCAGAACAGAGACGCGGTCTCAAGAAGAGGAGTGCTGGGCAGCTGTGCTGAGAGCAGGGTCAGGCCGAGGAGGCCGTCCTGATGGGCAGCTAGGCGGAAGATGGGGGGCCTGAAGGAGGGTGCTGGCAGAGGGGCAAAGGACCAGTCATGAGTAAAAGACCCAGAGGAGGTGTGGCTGAGGAGACCCAAGACAGAGGATGCTATGCAACACTCAGTCCTGAGGCGGCCATACACTGGCCCTGGGGGAGAAGACTTACCTGCAAAGAACCATTATATAAAAGTGCGGAGGGGCATCACGCAGGGTCCTGGCTGAGCCCAGGCCATGATCTGAGAATTGGGGTCCACAGTAATTAGGCACATGACGGATGCCTCCCCAGGGATGCAGCTGTATTGAGAGACAAATGCAAAGCCTCCGCAGTATCAGAGGACATTCAAGAGATGAGCCTAGGGTACAACGCCCAGTGCAAGAGAACAGGAGCTTTGGCTAGGAGGGGCGGAGCCTCAGCAGAGCTCCCAAGAGCAGGTTAAGGTCCTGTATCGGAAGTGCTTCCTCCCGGCCGCTGAGCCATCCTTGAATTCTCCTTAGCCCAGGAGAAGAAAGATGGCTCCCTCTGTCTGACGGGAGCAGGAGCAGAGCCAAGTTGCACAGAACGCCCCCTATGGGCCACAACACCTCCCTTTCTGCCCGGCCTCTCAGCCCCAGGGAGGGTGTGTCAACATGGACCAGATACTCTTTTGGAATCTGGGACCTGGTTCCATTGCAATCCATTTGCCAAACCCAAAACAGGAATCCCAAACCGTAAAGTGTTGTAATTCATATTACTGGTGTCAGCATCTGCCAAAAACAGCTCAAGTGTGCCCCTGCTGCGCGGGAGTTGGAATGGGAAAGCAACTCCCCCACCCCCACCCCTACGGCCCCAGGCAGCCACACACATTTTTTTCAAAGGCCAACTTTGTTCTTTGTTTAAAAAGAAACACAAAATGCTTCACACATCTATTTTTAAAATTTAAAACTGCAAACACTCTTCCATAAATAACCTCTCTCTGCCTCTGGCACTTGTGCCTGCATCTTCTTGCTGGTCCACGTTCCCTGCCGCCCTCTGTTCTCAGAGCCCCCAGGGAGCCCTGTCAAACCTACCCATCCGTTCACGGTGGTGAGGCTGCCAGCTGCCTGGAAGGCGGGCTGCTGAGGCCACGGTTGGGCACATCAGTCAGCCCTGCCCGGGACTCCAAGCGCAGGAGGCGGGTGATATCCTGCTCCTTAACTTCCCACCGTCTCGCGTCACTACCTTTCCTTCCACGCTGGGACCAGCACCTCTGCGATGGACGTGCATTAATTATGCCCCATGTTGGGTCCCAGGGCCACCTGACAAGTGACTGAGTATCCGCTGACCAGTAATGTTCTCAAACTGGGTTGGGGTGAAGGGTGCACGGCTCTGTACACTTATGAAAAAAAATCACTGACTTGTGCACTTAAAAATGGTTTAATTTTATGGTATGTAAATTATACCTCAATAAACTGGACATGGTGGTGCACGCCTGTAATCCCAGTGGCCTGGGAGGCAGAGGCAGGAGGATCCCAAGTTTGAGACCAGAGGCAGTCTGTGTAACTTAGTGAGACCCTGTCTCAAAAAAGTAAAAAAAAAAAAATTGGGCTGGGGGTGCAGCTCAGTGGTCCAGCACTTGCAGAGCATGCAGGCGTGAGGCCCTGGGTTCAACCCCAAGTATGGAAAAAAAAAAAAACATATATATATATATATATATATATATATATATATATATATATGTATGTATGTCAGCATCCATGTCTCTGTAGAGATTTGTTTGGTTCCAGGTAGGAGGTGGGCTAGGATTTAGCTCAGTTGGTAGAGCGCTGCACTGCAGTCTCTGAGATCCCGAGTTCAATTCCCAGCACCGCAAAAATGGCAGAAGGACCTGGCAACCCACTCCCAAGGCAATCCCGAAACAGTCAGCCATTGAAAACCCTATGAGGGTCGCTATGAGTTGGATACCGACTCCATGGCACACAACAACAACAAGGTAGGAGGTGGGGACTTGAGTTCTCCACAGATGATCGGGTTCTGGTGGGGCAAGGGGGGGACAGGGAATGGGTTTCCAGATTCAGGGGGAGAGGCCAGCAGGATGGCGAACAGGCTACACAGGTTGACAAGGTAGCCAGGAGCGGGTAAGGAGGGTGTGTTTAATATTGTTGTTGTTGCTGCTGTTAGGTGCTGTCAAGGCGGGTCCGACTCATAGTGACACTGTGTCAGTGCCTCTCTGCTATTCGTAGTGTTTCTGTGGCTGATCATTTCGGGATTGCTTCAGGAGTGGACCTCCATATCCTTCTCCCATTGTCTAATATTAGGTTAACCCATACATCACTGACGTGTTTATAGGTCAGAGAGGTTGAAAGCTGCCCACCACCTACAGCTCAACTAATACCGAGATGCCCGTGTGCAACCCAGACAGGTGCCCAGGCCCCCACGTACCAGAGCCGCATCCAATCAGTTGCTCTGCTTTATGGGACCATCGACTAAAGGCGTGTCACCAAAACCCTCCAGGCTTCTGTTCACAGTAAATCCCTCACCTATACATGGGAACGGCACAGCCACACCCTGGAAGCACACTGTCATTTCCACATTTGACCAGGTGTCAATGATCACCACACGGCCACCTGGGAAGCCAGCGTCTCCCTCTCCTCTCCAGCGCCTCTGCTGCTCCAGAGCAGATGGAACAGGGCACCTGAGCTCGGACCACCGACTTCGCCAGGCGTCACCCTCACCTCCCCCTTGATGTTGTTGTTGTTGTTGTTAGGTGCCGCTGAGTTGGTCCAACTCATAGTTACCATCACAGGGTTTTCAATGGCTGATTGATTGTTTCAGGATTGCTTTGGGAGTGGGTTGCCAAATCTTTCTCCCATTTCCCAGCCCCGAAATGAACCAGGATAATTCTGATCAGCAAAGCAGATCCCACCTCCCAGAATTTACCACAGAAGTTAGCCGGGCACAGTGGCGCGCGGCTGTAATCCCAGCAGCTCGGGAGGCGGAGGCGGGAGGATCGCAAGTTTGAGACCAGAGGCCATCTGCGTAACTTAGTGAGACCCTGTCTCAGAAACTAAAAAAATAGGCCGAGGGTGTAGCTTAGTGGTCCAGCACTTGCAGAGCATGCAAGCGCGAGGCTCTGGGTTCAACCCCCAGTACTGAAAAAAAAAAAAAAAAAAGAAGTCACCAGGCCCCGACCATCCCTGAGACCCCAGGGCTGCAGCTGGGATGGGCTGCATTTGGCACCTTCCACCTTCCCCTGGGGCCACATCGTGGAATAAAGCCAGAAAACACGTGGCCCAAAGGCAGAGCTGGGGGTGAGAACAACCAAAGGCTCCCGTTACTAATGTGAGGAATGGGGAGGGCGCACACAGCCAGCAGCCCCCAGGCAGCCTGGGCAGACTCGGCAGGGCACTGTACGGTGAGTGCTCCTGGGACAGTGTGCTAAAGGCCAGCAGAGGGCCAAGGACATCTCTTCCCCTGGCTCAGAGGGAGAAAAGGCAGATATGTTGTTGGCCGCCCACCGCTGCACAAGGGGAGCTGCAGCCGATGCTGTCACAGACCTGCCACCCAGGGAGAGCTGCTCCCACCGTCTCCTTGGCCACTCACTTGGTACATCTCCTCACCAGTCTCAAGGCAACTTGGCTACCATCTTCACACAGACAGGACGGCTGGATCCCAGCAAGAGGCTGCCCACAGAGGCAGGCTTCGAGCCCTTCCGCAAAAGCCTGTATGTAGCATTCGGGGACCCTCGGCCTCTTCTGCCTGCCAGTGGGGGTCACCCTGACTTCCTTCCCATCTCACCTGTTCCAAGAGGCCCAGGCCCAGGGTTCCAAAACACTAACGAGGAACAAGGGGGGGAACCAGTCGGCGAGCAAGCCTGCCCTGGGGCTGCAATGGACGTCCGCGAGCCATGCATGAGCAAAAGACGCACAAGGGAAGCAATCCATCACCCTCCTCAAAACACCCGGGAGTCTCCTGCGGTGTGAACTGAGCTCCCGCTCTCTGGAAGACGTCAGGAGGACATTTCTCTCAGTCTTTCAAACTGTCACCAAGTGTCAGAGACCAGGAGGCCTTAGAACCCTTGCCTGCCAGGCACTCAAGAGTTCAGTGGCGGACGTAAGACAGATAGGGGACCACACACCTACCACAGAGCCTGAGCAAAGCGTCATGGGATCCTCGTATAAGAAAGACAGTAGCTCCCTAGAAGGGCACTGGCTTTCTGGCCTAAGGTACTTCATACATGACAGCAGAATCTGATTCCCCGTTTACTGCGGGGCTGAAGCCCCAGAGAAACCTACCTCCCACTCAAGACGCCGGGAGGGACAAAGCAGTGGCCTCATCTGCCTCTGCCTTCACGTCTGAGGGGCCAGGAGGGAGGAAAATGTGCTCCTGGCTCAATGCCTCCGGGCAATAAACCCACTCTTTAAAATCTCACCAAAATCGTCACGTGTTTGTACCGGTTCCAAGCTGGCAGCCAGGGCTCTGTGGCCAGCAGCTGCCCAAGCTGATGGCACTGCCCGGGCGCTACGGGGGGCGGGTGGGGGACGTTTTCACTCACCAGACAGCGGGTCTTTGCCAATCATCAAAACATTGGGCAAATTCATTACGATCAGCTGCTGGAGAACTTCCTACAGAGACAAAGCGGGGAAAGACACCGTTAAGAGCAGGGAACAAAAGTGAAGGACAATTGGGTAGGTTGCAGTCAATCAAGGCTCTGGTGAATGCGGAGCCATTCAATGGCAACTATGAAGACACCAAATAATGGAAGGGACTACTTAAAAGTCAAAGTCTAATCGCACTTCTGCCTTTATCGGTGCTGAATAAAAACAATGTCTGCATATGCAGAGAAACTTTGGTAAAAGGTGAAGGACATGCTACAGTGACCTGAGTTTCCTTACTAAACATATCCTTAGTTGCTTTTATTGTACAGGTTGTGCAGGTGAAACAGAATTGTTGTTGTTGTTAGGTGCCGTCCAGTCGGTATCCGATTCATAGAGATCCTACATACAACAGGGGAAAACACTATTGTCAGTGCTTCTCTGCTGTTCATAAGGTTTTCAATGGCGGACTGATTTTTGGGAGTGGTTTGCGGGGTCCATCCCCCAAGCCTACAGCACCTGGTGTTCCCAGGCGGTCTCCCATCCAAGTACTAACCAGGCCCGACCCTGCTTAGCTTCCGAGATCTGATGGGATCAGATGCCACAGGGCTACGGCTGCAGGCAGAAACAGAATAGAAAATAAAAATAAGAGGCTACCAAGCCTTTACAACCTGAGGATTCAGGGTCCAAGTGTCAGGTGCGGCTTTGGTACAAGTCTAAATAAGGAGACTTTTTACCAGCCGCAAGGACTTCCTGGGAAAAGAATAGGGCAGGGCCATTGGTCACACCTCCCTTCCTGGGCATCCTTCATGAGCTCTGCTCCCTGCTCCTGTGGCCAGCTGCAGGCTGCCCCATGGCTTACGTCTCTCAGAGCACTTCCCACACCGGGCCAGGCCATTCTCTTGCCCTGCCCAGATGTGCCTTGTCTTTCACAAGTCAGAAGACAAAAATCTACTTTTAGCTGGGTACAGTGGCGCCTGCCTGCAATCCCAGCAACTTGGAAGGTGGAGGCAGGGATCACAAGTTCAAGGCCAAAGGCGGCCTGTTGTAACCTAGTGAAACCCTGTCTCAAAATAAAAAAATAATGTAAAAAGTGGGCTGGGGGTGCAGCTCAGTGGTAGAACACTTGCAAAGCATGTGTGAGGCCCTGGGTTCAGCCCCCCAGTACCATAAAAGAAATAAAAGAAAATAAATCCACTTTTACAGAAGACAAAGAAAGGGGTGGGTTTCACAACTGTTCTAAAAGTGGTCCCTAGGGAAATCCTCTGGGCTGGGATTTAGCTCAGTTGGTAAGAGTGCTGTGCTGCAGTCTCTGAGGTCCTGAGTTCAATTCCCAGCATCACAAAAAATGGGAGAAGGGCCTGGCAATCCACTCCCAAGGCAATCCCGAAACAGCCATTGAAAACCCTATGAGGGTCGCTATGAGTTGGATACCAACTCGATGGCACCTAACAACAACAACAGGGAAATCCTCCACGGAGGAAGCGCCGCATGCACCCTTTGGAAAGTGTTTCTGCTGAGACGCACTGCGTGCTAGGAATCCTCCGCTGTGGCAGCTCTGTGTCCAGCAGGCGACCCCCAGCCCTCGCGGAGATCGGGGATCATCGCACGGTGGGCTGACCCCACAGCTGACCAGCTTTAGAACTGCGAGGTGAGACCCTGGGAGAGGCCAATCCCTCCGAAGAACACGTGTGATGCGTTTATCCCCCCACATTGCCTTGGGTGGCTCCTGTCCACCCTGGAAACTGGGGGGGGAAAGGACGCTAAGCCATGAGTCACAGCCCACCCCCCCCGAACACACAGCCCCCCACCACTCAATGCTGGGGACTTCGTCCAGTATCTGGGCACCGCATGCCATCATGTCAGCCACGGCCGTTTTCCCAAGCAGGTCTCAGGCAGTAAATCCCGTCCGTGAGGCACAGAAGCGTGTGAACTACGGAACAGCCTCGGCCCTCCTTCAGGCTCAGAAGGGTCGACGTGAAAAATCCTCCCTGTCACCAGTGTATTCCACATCCCCCCATCCCACCACACAGCTGGGGCGGAGCACATGCCACGCTTCCCAGCCAGTTCACCCAGGAAAAGCGGGGTCTCCTGCCAACACTGCCTGTTCTGTTGGGCAGAGCCCACCCCTAGACGTGGGAGGTCAGGCCACCCAGGGAGTGAGGCGAGGCCACCACCTGCAGGCCCATTCCAGTTCCTGGCTGCTGCTGCTGTTGTCCAGGTGTCTGGACCACTGGGCCCCAGATCACTGGGCACCAGTTTATAAGTGAGATACCATATGGGAAATGATATTTTCCTTTACTCTGCAAAGTGGCAGTTTTATGCTAACGTCAATCTAAGTGAAATACTGCTAGAAACTGGAGGTTTGAGCTCATTTATTCAGTACTTTGTAATTTTTCCACAAGAAATGTGCCATTTGTGTGGTTAAGAAATAAGGTTTTGGCCGGGTGCAGCGGCTGGTGCCTGTCATCCCAGGGACTCAGGAAGGAGAGGCAGGAGGATGGCAGGCTCGAGGCCAGAGGCAGCCTGTGTAACTTAGTGAGACCCCGTCTCAAGATAAAAAATTAAAAAATGGGCTGAGGGTGCAGCTCGGTGGTGGAGCACCTGCAAAATATGTGTGAGGCCCTGGGTTCAAACCCCTAAATACTGCAAAGAAGAAAATAAAATAAAATAATGTTTTAACAATAAATGCTGGTGAGAGTGTGGGGAAAAAGAAATCCTTACACACTGTTGGTGGGAATGCAAATTAATGTAGCCATTGTGGAAGTTGGTACAGAGGTTACTCAGGAAAACTAAAAATAGAACTCCATATGATCCAGCTATACCATTCCTGGGTATACACCCCAAGGAATCTCAGTCAGCATACCACAGAGACACCTGCACCTCCATATTTATTTTGGCACTACTCACAATAGCCAAGATATGTAATCAGTTTAGATGTCCATTGACAAATGAATGGATAAAGAACATGTGGTATATATTGTTGTTGTTGTTGTTGTTGTTAGGTGCCGTCAAGTTGAGTCCGACTCATAGCGACCCTATGTATAGCAGATCGAAACACTATTGTCAGTACTTCTCTGATGTTCATAGGATTTTCAATGGTGGATTGATTTTTGGGAGTGGGTTGCCAAGTCTGTCTCCTAAGCCTATAGCACCTGGTTTTCCCAGGCAGTTTCCCATCCAAGTACTAACCAAGCTCAATCCTGCTTAGCTTCTGAGATCTGATGGGATCAGACGCCACAGGGCTACAGCTGCAGGCATACACACACACACACACACACACACACACACACACACAATGGAGTTTTATTTAGCCATAAAAAAGAATGAAATTATGTCATTGCAGGAAAATGGACAGAACTGAAAACATCATGCTAAATGTAGTAAGCCAGACTCAGAAAAATATTGTATCTTTTCCTCCCCACAACTTATGTCTCCCAGGGCATTTCCCATGCTGGGCCAGGCCAGTTTCCTATTCGGCCCAGATGTGCCTTGATTTTCACAAGTCAGAAGATAAAAAATCTACTTTTAGCCAGGCATAGTGGCACACACCTGTAATCCCAGCAACTTGGAAGGCTGCGGAAGGAGGATCGCAGGTTGGAGCTGTCAAATTTAATTTTAATGCTCTTCTATTTATATATAAATATATAAGATATAACATTTTATGTTATATATTGCTATTTATATATTTATATATTAAGTATATATTAAATATATTAAATAACACGGTATTTACATATTTTATATGTTTGTATGTAATATATATGACATATGTTGTTGTTGTTAGATGCCATTGAGTCAGTATCTGACTCATAGCGACCCCGCGTATGTACAACAGGCGAAACACTATTGTCAGTGCTTCTCTGCTGTTCATAGGGTTTTTAATGGCGGACTGATTTTTGGGAGTGGGTTGCTGGGTCTGTCTCCCAAGCCTCCAGCACCTGGTGTTCCCAGGTGGTCTCCCATCCAAGTACCAACCGGGCCCGACTCTGCTTAGCTTCCAAGACCTGACAGGATCGATGCCACAGGGCTACCACTGCAGGCATGACATTATATATGATGTTCATTTTTCCTTCTGTCCAAATCACATTCACATGAATCTCTTTATTTATATCACTGTTGTTAAACCTTATTTGGCATTATTATTGCAGTTTTCCAGACTCCTACCCAATCTTCAACGTGTCTATTTGTGGGTTTTCTCTTGTTGATGTTAACATGCACTGTTCTCCGCTACATAATTCTGTGCTTTCATTTCAGTTTATGTGTATTTTTCTCAGGCTTCCATGACATTTGATGGACCTTTTAATATCTAATTCCTTTGTTTTAGCAGAAATGAAGGGGCTACGGAAACTAAACCAAGCATGAGACCAGGTCCACAGAGCTCAGCAGGGCAGGTGGCAGCCACAGATGAAAGGAATTCCTAGGATGTGGCTAACTAAACTCTTCAGGAGCCACTCAAAAGAGATACTTGGAGAAAGAAAGAGAGCCAAACACCACATTTAAAGCAACTTGACTGTGTCAGTTCAGCTTCCACGGTCTTGTCAAAAAGGTTACAAACTGCATTCCTTACAGACATGGTAAGCTATTATTTATCATAAATCTGCTGCCACTGTCCCAACTTTTCAGATGGAGTTGGAATAGAAAAATATTAGAATGACCAAATTCCTCAATTAACTGAGCCATAGCCTGCACACCCCATTAAGTAAATGGCAATCTCCTGGGGGTTGGGGGGAGAATGTTTTATGAACGCATGCGTATTTTTTAATTTGTTCCTTTCAAAACACCATGGATCTCCCAAGACCTAATCCAATGGGCAAAAATGATCCCAAGCCATTAACTGGTTTCCCTCAAGGGCCATCAATCACATTCCCAACAAAAGCAGCACTGCCCAGTAAAATATACCTTGAGACACAAATTAATTTCAAATTTTTTAGTAGCTCCCTTTTAAAAAGTAAAATGAAAGTATTCTAATTATCCACTTTGAACCACTGTATCTAAATCATTTCAACACATAATTTTACATGCTCTGAACTGCATGATCTTTTAAATCCAGTGTGTATTTTACACTTACAGCACATCTCAATTTGGACGCTAAATCTCGCTCTAAATCCTTGAGCTGGCTGTACATTTCATAACATTTAAAGTGGAAACTGTAGATTCCAATTCCTCAGTTGTTCCAAACACGAACATTTTCCTGTTACTGAAGCTAGCACCCGTTTTTCAAATGCAAATGAACTAAAATGATGCATTCACTTCCCCAGATGCACCAGCCACATCTGGAGGCGCTGACAGCTGCGCGTGGCTAGAGGCTACCCAGCACAGGTGACAGGGATTCAGTGGCCCGTGAGATCCCGCACACCTCTGCTCTCCCTGAGGAAAGCCCAGCCAATGTGTCCGTGTCCGAGGCTCAGGCAGTGGCGGGGCCTCCAGGGAGGCAAGGTCAGGCCCTCAGCCTGGAGGGGACATGAGGAGGGTGCAGACGAGGCCTCTCTGTGTTGGCACCCGGCACAGAAAGCCATGGTGGAAGTGCTGACACGGGTCCTGGGGCACCTGGGCCCACCCTGGCTGGCTGCAAGGGGCAGGTCGAGTGATGATGGAAAGCGTGCAAGCACTGTGCTCTCAACAGCCCCCAGACCTGCCAACCAGCCTCCCCATGGCTCCCCAAAATGCCACCGTCACATCCCAGGGCCAGGATGAGAGGTAATCCTCCATCCACTCTCAGACGTGTGGGGAGCTCCTCCCAGAGACCCCCTCTGCAGAGCACACAGTAGGAGTGCAGAAGCACCCCCAAGGGTATATTTTGTGCTTCCTCCCCACTGCCCTCCAGGTTTGCTTTCAGGTCCTCATACAGGATGCTGGAGAAACTCCAGACTTTCCTTCTCCTAAGTGAAAGTGGACTAATTGCATCCTGGAACGACCCACTGGCAGTTAATTGCTTTAAACAATCCCCCCAAAAAACTGGGTCAGAGGAGGGTGTGTCTGGCTCCTGTAGTTGGGGCTTGTGTCCCAGGGAGGAGCCAGGCTGGAAAGCACTTTGCAGTGCAGAAAGCGGGGAGCCCACGTGACACAATCTGCACCTCAAATCCAAAATCCAGGATTTCATCAATGGCCCCGGCCCGAGGTGATGAGGCAGAAGACAAGGGGAGGGAACAAGCCAGGACCCTGCAGGGAGCCTCTGTCACCCTCGCAGTGTGGGTCTCAGGGGCAATGCCTGAGCTTGGTGTCAGCAAAGCCTCACACGGATTCCCAGGTTCCTGACCCTGACCTGCAGGGGGCACAGGATGCCATGGGGCAGTGCAGTGTGGCAGGCTCAGGGCCTGTGGCACTGCCTTTCAGCGGTCAGCAGTAAGGAGTCCTAAAAATAGAACCAAGGAGCAAGCCCAGTGGACACCTGACTTGCCAACAGAGTTAAACATACGTTTAATAGAGCAGGGAAAACACCCACCTCAAAGGAGATAGTCTAAAATGACAGTATGTTCACTGTGACAGTGATCAGGACAAGAGGAAGCCTTCCCGGCATTTTCTAAGGATTCTATAATATGGTTATAGCACTTTAAATTAAAATAATCTAACCCTGCAGCGTGGCCTCCCACACAGAGAATCTACCATCAGAGGCATCTCTTTACCAGGCCTCTGAGCTGTGAACACGACAGACACACTAAAAGGAAAGAAAAAATTATCCACCTTTTCCTGAGCTCAGTTGTAGAGTTCTTGCCTAGCATGTGCAAGGCTCCGGTTTTAATTTCTAGCACTGAAAAAAAAAATTGAGCCATAAAATGAAAAATTAAATGAATTACCCCTTTTTTTAACACCTCCTAAAACATCAAATATGGGAGAAGGATGCGGCAACCCACTCCCAAAACAATCCTGAATCAGCCACTGAAAACCCTATGAGGGTCGCTATGAGTCAGACATGACTCGATGGCACCTAACCACAACAAAACATCAAATGGGCTGGCACTGTGGCACACACCTATAATCCTAGTGACTTGAGAGGCTGAAGCAGGAAGATGGCAGGGTCAAGGCCAGTGGCAGCCTGCATAACTCAGTGAGACCCTGTCTTAAAATAAAAAGTAAAAAAGAAACTGGGTGTATGCTCAGTAGTGAAGCACCTGCCTAGCATGTGCAAAGGCCCTGGGTTCAACCTCCAATACTGCAAACACACACACACACACACACACACACACACACACACACACACCCCGACACTGAACAGCAGCTCTAGCACTCCCACTAGAAGAGGTAAAGTACTGTATCAGTTGAAGAAAAAACGCTGGCCAGGAAAACCCCAAGTCCTGCAAGCAGGGATGGGGGTGGGAACAAGGCCCTGGGGAAGCAGGACTCCCAGGGCACAGGCTCCTTGAAGGCAGAGGCGCTGGGGTTCCAAAGGTGGTTCCCCCACTGCCTGGCACAGAGCAGAAGCCTCATGGAAAAGCCTTAACATCTATAGTCAGGCCCATTCCCATCCTGTGTCCACTCAAACAGAACAGTCCATTCTCACTACAGGTGAGAGAAAAGGAAGGTCCTGGAAAAGAGTCAGGAAAAAAGCACTTTTGTGTGTGTAGCGGGGTGGAACTTAGCGTGGGTTTCCATTGCAATCACTAGGATTGCTGGATCCAGAACAAGGATTTCGTGACAGTGGGAAGAAATCTCCACGCCTCCAAGTAAAACTGAATCTTACAGCCTGACATTTTGTCAGGAAGGAAGAACAAGCGCTGCTGAAGGCCAAGCGCTCAGGCCCACAGAGGGACCCTCCGGGGGCTTCTGCATGGCAGCTGCGAAGGTGGAGTCCAGGAGGGAGATGCCCCCAAAAATTAAGACAACAGCCAGCAGAGGCACCCGGAGGACAGTGACGCTCACAGTTGCCTAGGAGACCAGGCAGCAAAATGAGGGTTCCATAGAGGCAAAATAAAGCCACCAAGCATACTGCTGTGTGCCAGGCGTGGTGGTGCAGGCCTGTAATCCCAGCAGCTCAGGAGGCAGAGGCAGGAGGATCAGAAGTTCGAGACTAGAGGTAGTCTGTGTAACTCAGCGAGACCCTGTCTTAAAAAGTAAAAAAAAAAAAAAAAAAAAGGGCTGGGGTGCAGTTCAGTGGTCCAGCACTTGCAGAGCATGCAGGCGCGAGGCCCTGGGTTCAACCCCCAGTACTGCCCCTCTCCCCCCCAAAAAAAAGAATCACTGCTGTGAACCTACACATACTCTCAGCATGGAGCCTGGAAAACAAACACCAGTTGAGATCAGCTTTGGTGAGGGGCCTGCACGCCTTCAGGTCTGGTCTAGGTTCTGATATTCACGGGACACACACCGCAGGCCTTGTGGTGAGCATGGCTGGGGAGGCAGAGAGGCAGACTGCTCCAGTACAGCACCAAGGGTGCTGCCAAATCCTGGGGCGGCAGCTTCTGATCTGGACTGTAGAGTACGCTTAGGAGCCTGAGAGGTGAAGGACAAAGCTGGGAGGTGTCCTGACTGCTACATGGGCACAGCCAGTCAAGCCTCGGGGTATGCTGAGAACCATGAGGGCTGATGCATGCTCTGCGTTTCATACGCCCCCGCCATCGGGCCACCATCTGCCAGATGCTACCCAGCCTCCAAACCTCAGCCAAAAGGCCACCTCCTCCACGCAGCACAGGATACCTACAATCACATGATTTTTTCTCCCTGAATGCCTAATGCTTTGTCTGCCACTCCCATGACACATTTTGCCTGTCAGTCAGCTTCACTCGGAGGCGGTAAAAAGCTGCTAATCGTGACAGCCGGGAAAATTAGACCAGAATATATTTGTGTAAGGGTAAAAGCCTCTTTTGTGTAGGTGTCTCCTCTCTCTTCCATACTGACGAGAAACCAAGTCCTGAAAACCAGCCGCTGTTGCTCTGGTGGTGGTTTCTTCTGCAGTGTTACCTCCTATGCCTTGAAACCTGGCAAAACCTGACACCGTATTCCTTAAGAGTCACAGCTTGCCGCTGTTAGCGAAAGTTAAAAACATTTCAAAGTCGGGGAAGGGAAAAAGGAATAGCTTAGGATCTGTTTTATGATTTCCATGAGAACTTCTATAAATGGAATACTGAATACAAATTTAAAAGAAATACTTCAGAGGGAATCTGCAATGCTGGTTGGAATGTACCATGCCTTCCAATTGTAAAATCCCAAACGCGATCATTTTATGAGCAAATTAAGCAGAACAAGGTTAATTCTCAATTCCTAAGCCACAGAAGTAACTGCCAGCAGGGAAGGTCCTACCTATACTCAGTGTCAATCCTGGTGCCACAGGAGCGGATGTCTAGACCCGGCAGGGTTAACTTCTCCAGGAATTACATACTGGAAGGTGAGATGTGCTTGGGGGCCCCAGTCAAAGGTATTCCATGGGTCCTTCGCATGCACAGTGGCATTGACGCTCATCGCGTCGATTAACGCTCCTCCATACACCACGTATTGAAACCTCTCTCACCTGGATTTGCCCAAGGGGGTTCCCAGTATGCACCTCAACAACTTGCTGCCCCAAATAAAAGTTGCTTAGCAACGTGGCACTGGCATCTAACCAACCAACATCACGCATCCTAACTAGAAACATCCAACCACGGAGAGGTTACCATCTCTTTTCTCCTCCCAAGATTCCCGGGCAGCATCTTGGACAAGAATCACCAACATGTCCAGCCTGCGGGACCCATAGCACAGTGTCGGGAATGGAGTTTCCCAGCAGGATCCAAACTGAGGGGAACTGGGCCTGACGAGCTTGCTCCACAACCATGCCATCTCCCCATGGACAAAACCAGGGCATCTTCTGCAGCGTCCGCCCACCTCAGACCGTCAATATTGACTCATGACGTTTATAACCTGCCACGCCAGCCCGGTCAATCACTCCACCCACGGTGCTAACCCTCCGAGGTCAGAAGGGATTTGACACCAAAACCACATGAGGCGCTGCCCACCTTCCGGGAATGTTACAGCCAGGAGCATAATTTCCTAATTTAGCCGTGGAGAAGAAACATAAGGAATGATTTATGCCGCCTGCCCAGAGCCCAGCCCATGGGGCCAACGTGTTTGCGATTCCATCTGCACTCGGGGCCCTCCGGTCCTGCCCTGGCTCCATCGGTGGGTAATGAAGCGCTTTCACGTGAAGAAGCTGCCATGGAAAGCTGCTGGTGGACTCAATCCATCTGTTCCGCCTCATTTCAATTAATCCCGGGTCCCCAGGACCCAAAACCAGCCTGACACACACAAGCCCGGGAGCACCGGCTCCTCTAATTAGGCCACACTGTATTCCAAGACCCAGCAGTTTTAAGACCTGTGCGATGTAACCAACCAAATCACCAGAACCGCCCCCTCCACAGAACGCTTCTTAACTGCCTGTGCTCACAGCTGTTGTCACAGACACAAGCACAAGGCCATTCTCTGGGGACAGACGGGAAGACACATACCTCGTCAGAGCTGATGGAGAGGCTCGGGGAAGGAGCACTTGGAAACCCCAACACCACCAGGTGAGGGCCAAGCCACCAACTCCCACCTCTGCCTTTAGCCAGCTGTGTCACACCAGGCAAATCAGTTCCTCTCTGGGCCACCCCTCATGTGTAGTGGGACAAGACCACAGTGTCTAAGGGGCTTTGGCATCTTCAGAAGCGGGAGGGAAGGGGCAGGGCACATCTTCCTGCGTTAGGAGCCCAGGGCTGCCCGCTCCGACAAGCAGGCAGGCAAGTGCCCACACATCCAGGGAGAACCCAGGGGAACCCAACAGGGCCAGGCCTGGAGGGCATTCCAAGGGCTCCAAAGAGCCTGCCTCCGGCCCTTTAGGGCTGTGGGATGCCCAGAGCTGCTCTGTGGGCAGATGTCTCATCTGACACCATGAAGTGCCCCTGGATCAAGGGTGGGGGAGGCAATGGGGGAGTGGGGGTGGCACACAGCCCAGGAAGCAGGGTGGGGCAGGGCGTCTGTCCTCTGAAAGGAACTCATGGTGCTTCGGGACCGTTTACGAGGTGAATGCACGCCTGGTCACGGGCAGCCAGAGCTGGGCTCTGAAGAACCACTTCTGCAGGGACGTCATCAACTAGAGGCGCGGGGGAGGGGGGGAGGACAGGGCCCAAATGGACCAATGAATGGACACTCATCCACACACACAGAGCCCAGCTAATAGAGAGTGAGGGGGAGAACCCGCGCTTTAAAACCAGAGGGGCTGCCAGGCATGAGGCACACTCCTATAATCCCAAGGACTCCAGGGGCGGAAGGATCGCAGGTTCAAGGTCAAAGGCAGCCTGGGTAACTCAGTGAGTCCCTGGCTCAAAACTTTAAAAAAAACAATAGCAGGGCTGGGAGTATATCTCAGTGGTAAAGCACTTGTCTAGCAAGCACGAGGCCCTACGTTCAAACCCCAGGACTAAATAAATAAACAAACAAACAAACCTGGAAGAGACATCGATTACCTGTCGAGCCAGGGAACAGAGGCCCAGAGTGGAACATGACAGAGACCTAGCATCACATTGAGGTCCGGAGCCAGGTCCCCTCGGACTTGCCTGGGGGCTCCTAGTACATCAAAGAGGTGTTCGCTCAACTGTGTCTTGCGGGGACCCACTACACGCCGGGGCTGGGACACAGGGATGGGCTGGGGAGGGGAAGCTGGGTGTCTTCACACCCTGGGTTCTGGAGGGCTTCAGGGCTCTCCTGGCTTCTGTCCCACCAAAGTCACCCCTCCCGGCTAAGAGACAGCATGGGTACGGGGGCTGATACTGTGAATCAGGGTCAGAGCCCCTTTCTCTGAGCCTCCTGGAAAATCCAGGGGTTTTGCTGATAGATCTGCAGGGCAGCGCAGAAAAGCTATGATCAGAAGGGACTGCGGCCCGCAGTGTGGGCTGGACCAGGCATTCGAGCCAGAGTGCAGAATGGGGAGGGGGGTCCCGTGGGGAAGGGGCACACACATCACCAGCTCCAGGCAGGTGGGGGCAGGGACTCTGAGGTGGCACCTTCTACACTGCCCGCAACCTGAGCTCAGTTGAACAAGTGTGGCCTTCCCCACCCCAGGAACCAGCTGGGCTGGGGGGACCAGGGTGCCTCCCCACCCACTGCGTCCCGCTGTGTCCCACTCCACCACTCACCCACCCCAGGGCAGGACAGGGCAGCCCCATCCCCTGGCACGCTGCCCCACCCACCCACTGTCTGAGGATGTTGCCCTCAGCTCCCTCGTTCCCAGGGTGCAATAGGAGCAGGAGCAGCAGCACACGCCTGGGAGCCTTCAGCCACAGGTGGTGTCCACGCCACACCACCTGCCGGAACCTGCAAGGGCAGGAAAGGCAGGGCAGGCAGGGGAACCAGCCCACCACCCCATGGCCTTCGCAAACCCACGCATGGTGCAGGATGGTGCGGCACTGATGAGGAGCCACAGGCTCCGGAGATAGCCACACCCAAATCCATCCCTCCAGGGCAGGCGGCTAGAAGGCAGGGGGAGCGCCCAGCCGGAGGGCAGCCAGTCTTGATTTGATTTACGCCAGTCACCACGGGTCCCAGGTGCCTGCTGGGTGTCAGACAGGTTGCTCCTTTGGGATTCTGGATGAAGACAAGGATGACGAATCCTGCAGGGAGCAATGAGGGCACCTGGGTGTGCGGGTGTGCACTGCGGGCCTGGCCCTGCCCTCAGGAGCTCACAGCCTGGGAAAGGACAGTTCCACCAGCAAGTCTGACACCCTAACGGGTGTGGGAGGCGTCTGAATGGGAGGACACTGGGAATCCAGAAAGGCCCTGCTATGCTTTGGAGACAGGGTGAGTCCTCACCCCAGGGGAGGCTCATGGCTGGAATGTTGGTCCCTAGTGTGGCAAGGTTAGGAGGTGGTGCATCCTTTAAGAGATGGGCCTAGGGGGAGGTGATTAGGTCACTGGCAGGGATGGGGTGAGGGGGTATCACCCTTAGAAAAAGCATGGGAACTCAGTTACTTCCCTTAAGACTGCTGTTGTTGTTAGGTGCCGTCAAGTCGGTGTCCGACTTATAGCGGCCCTATGTACAACAGGCAAAACATTACTGTCAATGCTTCTCTGCTATTCATAGGGTTTTCAATGGTGGATTAATTTCTGGGAGTGGGTTGCCAGGTCCTGCTCCCAAGCCTACAGTATATGATGTTCCCCAGCAGTCTCCCATCCAGGTACTAACCAGGCCCGACCCTGCTTAGCTTCCGAGATCTCATGGAACCAGAAGCCACAGTGCTGTGACTGCAGGCTTCCCTTAAGACTAGGTTGTTATAAAAAGAGTGAGTCTGGCTGCTGATTCTCACTTGCTTCCTGACTCACTTTGTGACTTCTGCACTCACTCCTGCCACTGTGATGTGGTCCACCACGAGGTCCTCATCAGAGGCCAAAATGCAGGGGCTGAGTGATCTTGAACTTACAGCTTCCAAAACTGTGAGCTAACGAAACCTCAATTCTTCACAAAGTTCCCAGCTTCAGGTATTTTGTTGTAGCAACAGAAAATAGATTCAAATATGAACTCCAAAGAGGTGGCGGCCCTGAAGCGACATGGGAAAGAATGAGGAGCAGGTGACACCCAGGTAGTTGTGCCGGAATGTGCACTGGGCAGGCTTGTGGCAGGGGAGGTAGAAACAAAGGCAAAGCAAGAAGCAGAAGGCACCCCCACCTCATGTCTCTCAAGCCAAGGGGTAAAGTGACACATTCTCCCCCATGGTCCCAGGGTGACAGAACCACAGCGCAGGGAGTGCCTCATCTGAGCTTATCTAAAGGTGACAGCAGTGTTTCCGGGGTCCCGGACTCCACCAGCTCCACCGCTACCCTATTGCTGCTGGGCCTCAGCTTCACCGACTGCCAGGTGGCCAGGCAGGCAGGCGTCACACCTAACCCACAGGCTCCCAAGCACGGCGCCTGGCATGGGACCAGGCCCAGCAGGCGCTGGCTGAACCCAAAGCCCCTCCCACACTCAGGCTTTGCAGGGCATCGTTCTCCT